>PVKA01053055.1:0-11416 GCA_004027165.1 Ctenomys sociabilis
TGAAAAAGATGTGGTATTTCTATATAATGGAGTATTACTCAGCTATTAAGAATGATGAGTTTGAAGCATTTATACTGAAGTGGATGCCACTTGAACATATACTCATAAGTGAAATAAACCAGACACACATGTGTAAATATCGTATAGTCTCCCTAGTATAACAAGCGAAAAGCAGAAATACAAAAGGAAATGTACAACAAGTAAAATCAATTGAGTCAGATAAGGCAAAGTGAATGGCATAGGCTGCAGGATACTAACCAGCTTTTCTTCTGGATGGTTAACAACCTAAGATCCCAAGTCAGAGTTGAAGGTTGAAGAAATAGAAGAGCCGCAAGGCCAGCCAACATTTTGGATCTATGGGAATCTTGAGGTTGCTCCCTGCCTCCACGGAGGCCTCACTGGGGCAGGATGGCTCCACCCGCTGCCCATGCCTTCCCTCCCTTCCTGCCCCCTCTGCCAAGCTGGGGCCTTAATCCCACCCTTTGCCCTCGGATGCTGCTTGGGGGCCTGGCTGCACCCTGTCAGTGCTATCTCAGCACATGGCTGGGGTGGGGTTCATAATGCACTTTGGCAGAGGCCCCACCCTCTTCCTTCCCAACACAGCCACGTACTGAGCCTGTTTCCCGTGTGTAGGGGTGTGAGGTGCTTACTTCTGCTTACAACGAAATCAGATGAGACAGTGTCTGCAAACTCAAAAGAAGCTGATCCCCCTTTGTCTGTGGCTGCCATTGGTGCTTAGCAAAATCCGAGACTAGGAATGTGAGCTTTTTCCTTTCCTCCTTTCTTTTCTTTCCCTTTCTCATCCCTTTTCCTTTTTTTTTTCCTTTCCCTCCTTTGTTTTTTTCCCCCATGATATGGGAAATTTATTTATTTATTTTGATTCTTGAGACAGGGTCTAAGCTGTCTAAGTTGGGCTTAAACTCCCATATGTCCAGAGTGTTGAGGTTACAGTTGTGGGACCCACACTTGCAGAGATAATGAACTCAGGTGGGGGAAATCCACCCTTATTTCTTCTGACCTTTAACTAGAATCAAGTATTCTCTTCAGCTGTGTGGTCCGCAGGCCACACTGGTACCAGTGGCATCTGTGACTCCTGTCCCTGCCACAGTCACTGTTTATGGTCTGCCCTTTTTAAAGTTGTCATACCTGAAATATTGTACATACAAGTTGCTACTGGGAAGTCACAGTGTTTATCAGCCTGCCACTTTGCTTTATTCCCTTCCCTGTTCATAGAGCCACCTGCATATCCCAATGTCATAGATTGTATCTGAAACCCCCCAATAGCTGCTCTGGATAGAGCCGGTTTCCTTTGTACCACAGTGGTACCTGTCAAATTCACTTAGAACTACTTTGAGAATGTGTCCCCAGGCTGCGCAGGTCCCCAAGGGTCCTGGCACAAGGAGCACAGTGACCTGGCCTACTGCAAGCTTGACCCCAGCTCTCCTCCTGCCTCCCCAGCTGGAGGTGGGGAGAGCAATGGGTGGTGGCACCATGGCTGCCCCAGGAGCAGTGCAGCTTGAAGGCCGCCTCTGCTTCCCTTCTCCTCTGAGCTCTCCCCTCCTTGCCCTTCCAACCCTCTTGCCCACCCCTGTGGTCTCTGAGCCTTCTCTTCAGCCTGTTTCTGAACCCCCTGAGGGTAAGAACTTTTCCTTCTCCCAAGGAGACCCAGGAGACCAGGAGACCAACTACCAGCTGCAGCTCCTGAGAGATGCTAGAAAAAACACCCTGTGGCCTCCAGGGAAAGCAGAGTCTCTGGATGCAGCAACAGGAGAGTTGGGGTGTTCAGTGGTGAGAGCAAAGTAGAACCAGGTCCTGACACACTGCAGGAGGGGCAGTGCCTTCCACCTCCAGTGAGTGCCTGGGCCCCACACATCACACAGCCCACACAAGACAGGAGCAGTCCTTGCTTCAGAAGTGATGATTTCTCAGTCAGAAGCCATGCTCAGGTCCAGCCCCATCCACCTTCAAAACTGGCTGATAATAGCTGAGCTAAGTGCAGGCTAGGGCAAGAGGGCCTGGGACCTCCAAGGCCTGGCTATGGAGCAGCAATTAAGCAAAGGTTGCCCCAGAGCCCCAGAACGTGAGCCGGCCAGAGCCTCTGGGTAGAAGTAAGGAATGCCCCTTCTCTGGTCCTCCTAGCTCTCTTCCTGCCAAGGGCCACTGTCCTCTGGCTGACTGGCAAAAATTCCACCTTGAAGACCACCTACCCTGAAATCTGCAGCTTGCTAGCCACCAAGGTACCACCAGTTCCAGTGGCCAGGGCTTGGCACAGAGCTGTGGTCACATCTGTAACAACTACATTCTTGTCCCACACCCAGGTGTGACACTGCAAGAGCAAGAGCTGTGTCTGTTGACCATGCTGGCACACAGCCCGTGCTTGCCGGGGTTTCCCAGTGAATCCACGCAGAGGGGCTGGCACTCAGTTCTCCTTGTTCTGAGGTAGATGTACAAGTGGAGAGGCACATGCTCTGAGGAAGGGCTGATGCCCACAAGCCCTGTCATGATCACTGGGTCCCAGCCTGATCGTCACCCTGGCGTGCTGCTGGGGGCCAGCCAGCCTGCATCCACATCTAAAGCCAGAGCCTGGCCCATGTGTCACCTTCATGTCCGGGTCACTGCTGGATCCCACCACCTGACTGCACCCTGGACCCAGCCTCTGCACCCAGCGGCCAACCCCGGCGGCCCAGCCTCAGCTCTCTCCTAGTGGTGCAGCTGCACTAGGCTGGACTAGGCTGGGCTGGGGAGACTCCTGCTTACCTTACTTCCTCAGAGGCTCTGATTTCTACTCCCCAGGGTCAGAGAAGAGAAAGGGTCAGGATCTTTTCAGGAAAAGCAGAAAGTTGAGCAGGGTCCAGAAGGGAGGGTGGGCTACATCCTCTCCACCCCCATCCTGTCTCTTCTGCTGCTGGCTGCCTCCTTGTGCCCTTTGCTCTTTCTGTCTCTGAGAAGTTTTGCCAGAGCACACAGTGCTAAGGGAGGGCACAGGGAAGCAGCTGGGCGTTGCTCACAGAGCGGAGTCCCTGGAGGCTGAGCTGAGCTCCTGTGCACTTGGAGGCAGGCCAGCTCCCCCTGTGGTTGCCATGGAGACCCACTAAGCTAAGCGCTCTGGCCACAGCAGTATCATCTGCCAGGGGAACTAACCCCAACACAGGTGCCCCAGAAGGCAGGCAGGTGGGAAGACAATGCCTCATTCCAGATGGCATTTTGGTCACTTCCTCCCCTGGCCAGTACTCAGCAAGGTACAAATTGGAGAGCAAGTCCAGACTCCAGCCCTCTGCAAAGCCAGCACACACCTGCTGTTGGCAGATATACCCAGTCACCTCAGGAAGTTCCTCTATGGATGTCCTCTTTGCACCTACTTCCTCCAGCAGTGGTAGCTTTTTTGCAGCTGGGGACCTAGCCTGTGCAGATCCACCTTGCCCTCCCCAGCATGTCCCAACCCGTCCTACCTCAGCTTGTCTGAGAGGAGCACTCAGGTGCAGAGTGCCAGCTTTTTGGAGAAGGGGCTGGTTTCACAGAATGGTGGTGGTGAGCAGGCAACCTAGTGGGGGTTCTGAGGCATTTGAGTAATTGTGCATGGCTGGCACAAGAGCCTGCTGCTGTCCTGCACTCACTCCCACCTGGCTCCGCACTGTCGCTTACCTGGACACTGTTCTTCAGGGACCTTGCTAGCTATGGGTGTCACTTGGACCAGCCATGCCTTTGAGATACAGGCTGGCAATGAAACAGAGGCATGCTGCCCTGGCACAGTATCTGGGGTCCTTGATGGACACTGAGCTGTATTATAGTAGATCTGAGGGATACCATACAGCTGATAGCAACTTTGGACTCATCTGGCTTTGATTGTGTTGAAGTGAGGGGAAGTACAACTGGGCAGAAACTGAGCTCTGGCTGCCAGCCCCGGCTCACTGCCCTCCTGCTGTTGCTCTTGGTTCCTGGGTGGGACCCAGTGATGTTGCATCCAGGGCATGAGCATGGCTGCTCTGCTGTCCAAGCAGTCCCCAGGGATCAGAAGCTCAGCCCCAGTAAAAAATTAAGGGAACAAAGGTTAATGAAAGGGAGACACTGTATTTGTAAAAACGAAAGGGCTGGAGGGATGAGAAGACAGCTGCTCTGATAAGAAAGAGTCAGGGTAAGGGGCTCTGGAAAGACAGAGGACCTGTGGACCTTTGTTCCTGGCCGCTTTTATAGGGGTTCAAGTTCACACACAACTTTCCATGATTGGATTGGCTTCCAGGTACCTCTGCCTCACATCACTGGTTTCAGGGGTCCACACATAACTGCTTTTTGTTATTTATCTTTATCTACATTTCAAGGCTTTGTCTTTGAGATAGGCAGATAGTTGGCAAGGGACTGATTTGTTCTTGATTAGCTTAGAGTTAGTAAGGGGGCATGCAGATGTCCATTGTACTCTCCAATGATCCTGGACTGAATAGTGCAGTGACTCTAGAGTGAACACATATGTACACATGTGACTGTGTGAGTGAGTGCATCCTTGTATACATTCAGTAAGAGCTTTCCCCAAAGTCAGGTAGCACCCCTTCCCCTTGCTTCCCTGTGCCTATCGGAGCCCAGGGGCAGCTTGCTTGCACACTTAACTTTCTGCGCCCTGCTTGTCAGTTCTTCCCCTCCTTGTTCTCTTGGTACAAGTCCCAAGGCCATTGGCGCCTCTCTTTACCTGGATTTCCCTCCTTTCTCTACTCCCATGCTTCATCTATCCCTCAGGGGAATTTCTTTAGTGAAATTTGCTTTTAACTCCTTCCAGGCAGGCTTCCCTGGAAGACCAAAAGAGGCCCCCATCTATGAATCCCTGCCCTACACCCCCTGCAGGTGTCGGGCTCACTGCCAGAGGGCTGCCATTGCCTGGTGTGGGTTCTTAGCCCCAGACAGAGTGGAAATCAGGTGCTGATGGGGATCCCTGCAGTCCTTCTGCTTCTTCAGGGGCTTGCAAAAGGGGCAGGATGTCACCTGTCAGCAAAGGGTTCTTGCTCAATGTATGTAACACTCATGCAAAGGGCAGCTCTCTGTTCAAAACCCTGGGCTTTGAAGGCCAGCTGCTCTTGCAGTTGTCATGCTCCCTGCCCCACTGCTTGAAACCGGCAACTACTGGCAGGATTTGCGGCCAGTACAAGTGGCAACTCAGTTTGTTGTTATTTTCTGCCATTCTCTGTTGGTTGCTGCCTTCGGTGTTACCAGCCTTGACTGTTGGTGACTTTCAGGGCCCACAGCCTTTAGTGTGATATCAGCAGTGCCAGCTCAGCATGCTTACAGGGATAGGAATCATGGGTAAGCAAGAAGTTGTCTTCCAAATGCCAGATATTCTGGCTGTTGCTGTGACAAAATATCTGAGACCATATTAACTTAGCAGGAAAGGGTTATTTTGGTTCATGACTTCAGAGGTTGCAGTCCATAGCTAGCTGGTTTCATTTCTTTGAGTCCTCTGGTGAGGCAAAGCATCATAATGGGGCACACACAACAATCAAGAAGCTGAGAGAAAGAGAGGGAGGGAGAGAAGGAGGGAGGGAGAGGGAGAGAGAGAGAGAGAGCAAGAAAGAGAGACAGAGAGACAGAGGCAGGCAGAGAGACCCACACGCTCCCTTCAGGGCTCGTGCCCAGAGACCTGCTTTTTCCCGCATGGTCCCACCTCCTAAGGTCCCTACTGCCTGACCTGCACAGCCTATTAAGCTGTGAAATAATCCACTGATGACATCAGAAGCCTTTTGGGCCCGTTTCCCCAAAGTCCCACCACTGAATCCTGCAGCTCTGGGGATCAGACCTGCAACACATGAGCCTTTAGGGGAACATTTAAGAACCAAGCCAAGGGCTGGTGAGATAGCTCAGTGGATTAAGTGCCTGCTTAGTCAAGTACAGGGACCAGGGTTCCATCCCCAGTACTTCAGGCTCTGGCCCCGGCCCCAGGTGTGCTAAGCTGGCCACCAAGAACCAGTTGTGGTGGTGCTCACCTATAATCCCAGCATGAGGAGGCTGAAAGCAGGAGGATCACTACAAGTCCAAGCTGTGTAGTGAGACCCTGTACATTAAAAAAGAAATCCAAACCAAAGCAGGGAAGGGGACTGGCTCTGAGACCTGGAATTGAGGGAGAGTCAGGACGTGTGGCATCACCATGTGCAAGTTGGGGTCCACCCTGCTCCCAGCTCTTAGAGTTATTACCTAAGCCATTGGAGGTTTTAACTCCCACCTGCCCAACAAATAGCGCAGAAAACCTCCGCAGCTGCAAGAAGAGCACATTTTCTAAATGCAGGAACTTTCTGTGACACACACTGATCTAGCTGTTTAATGATGGAGGCGCTGCTTAGGAGTTACCATACACGCTCACCCCAAACACCCCAGCTGGAGGACATTGAGTAGGACATACCAGCTTCTAGGATCCTGTGCTTTGAAAAACAGCAGATCTACCACACAAGCATGTGGGCAGAGGCATAGGGTAACAAGCACAGAGGAGCCATGGGCATCCTAGGGATCTGTGCAGTGCCAGGGAAGAAAGCGAGTGCCCCGAGTTGGGATCCCTGTTGTCCACTGCCTCTGATAACCACAGTGTAGCACACAAAGAGCTCTGAGGCTCACAGTCTCCACCGAGTGCTCCTGTTTCCTTGGGAAACATCTTTTAGTGAAAAGTAACTGCAAAGCATTTCCTCTCCACTTTACTGGGTGAGGGAAATCGCCACTATAGTTGTAGAACCAGCCCAGCCACTGTGACTGCTCCCAAGGAGGATAATCATGGTAATCCAAACTCACCACTCCTCTAGTGCTGGTGAGTCCTAGTACTGATGTAGGGGAGAGGCTGCAGTTGGTCATTCACAGAACATACTCCTGTCCCTTGCTGCCTTCTCTCGGCAAGCCCAGCAGGGAGGCCCAGTGGGTGCTGCAGTGCTGGAGCTATGGAGAAGTCTTCAGAGCAGGTTTCATGTCCTCTCCTCAGGCCATGTGCTCCCTGGCATCTGCACTGAGTTCAAGATCCCTTCCATCCCTTTGGGAGCCTGGCCTACAGACAGAGGGGAATGAAGAGTGTGGCTCTTGACAGATGCCCTCCCCGGGCTCAAATGAAAATGGAATTCTTTGCTGTGTGATCCCAGCTTAATGCTCTGAATTTCAGCCATAAATTGGAGAGGATATCTTTCTGCCAGTTTGCTGTAAGGATTGAAGAAGACAGAGTTCTAGAGCATCTTGTCCAGTGTGCTGCTCTGAACAGCCCCTCGGTAGGTACAGCAAGGCCGAGTGTTGGTACTAGAGCCGGTGCCCTCTGTGTACATGGACCAGCACGTGTGGGCTGAGCACACACCCGCTCCCAAGCTCCCAAGCACAGAAGCCACCTCTAAAGTGCAGACCTTGCTGTATGGGGCAAGCAGCAGGAAGGTGAGTGACCCCCAGCCTTGGCTCTGGCTCTGCCTGGGCCCTCAGGAGAAGACCTAGGACTGTGCTCATCGCAGGGGCAGGCTACAGGCTGCAGAGCAACCCAGCCAGGACTCTCACTGTTCTACCAGGAGTCCTGCCCCCTGCCAAGTTCTCAGACCAAGCCCTGGGACCCCAGACAAGTGCCCAGTAGGGCTTTTCTTCCTCCTCAAAGCAATTGGTGTTGAGCAACTCAACCTGGGCACTTGGTGATAGGCAGCAGAGGTGTGGGCATGCTCAAAAGGAGGCCACCACACCAGCCCTTGTTTAAATGCATGAAGCAGGCCATGCTGGGGCCAACCTCAGGCCCAACACAGCTTAAATGGGCCTGTGCTCAGCAAGCTGCCTTTCCCTTAGGAGGTCTGGGGACTCCCTGCCCCAGGGAAGTCTGAGTGGTGCTCTGTAGAGACCCACATTGTTTGCTAGGTGCTCTCTGCCTTCACCAGGGTAAGAGGGGCTCTCACCCACTGGGCCCCATGGCCAGCTGCTGACACGCATCTGCCATTCATTCTCCCAGCAGCCCATGCCTGTCTTCTCAGGATCCTCATTTGGTCAGTGAACAAACTGCAGTTCAGGGATAAATATTGAAAGTTCCAGGCTAATCCTGGCAGGAACTAATCCTAGCTAGCCATGACTGGTGACAGGTATTCAGAGAACCTCCTCTGGGCACAAGGAATAGAGGATGGAGCTGAGTTTCTAAGGAGTCCAGACTGTGGCCAGGGTCCATCCCACACCTATGAGAAACAGGCCCCCCTCACGTGCCTTCTCCCCACTCACAGGCTCAGAGCCCTGATGCCCACAAGCAGCCCAAGGTGCACTGCCCCTGTGGGCGCTGCAGGGCTCCTGGTGTTGCTGACTTCTGCAGCAAGTTTGCCCTCCTTGCCTGGGACTGAGACCTTGGCTAGTGCAAATCTGCACAGCAAGTTCACTGGGCAAGGAAATGGCAGGGCCCAGAATTTCCTGCTGATCCTGAGCCTGAGACTCAGGCTGTGTTGGAGCAGCAGCCAGCACTCTGCTGGGCTGCTCAGAAAGCTCTCAGAGCTCCTTCCCCCTCATCCCTCAGGCCACCTAAGCTGGTAGGCATGGCAATGAATGAGCTGCTCACTCACCACCAGCTCACTGTCCCATGGGCTCTGAGAGCTCTGTCCCCGATCCTAGTAACTTTAAGCGACAGTCTTAACTTCTGGCTTCTCCCACACACCTGGCTTGGCCCCCACTTCCCCAGTAAGCAGATCTTTCACCTCCTTGCCCAGCTCTGCCTGCCCACGCAGTCCTCTCTGCCCCTACAGGCACTCAGTCAGGTGTTTCCACTTCTGGAAACCTGAGATCCCCTGGGCTTTCAAACCACGCAGCGCTTTATCTCTCATTGGCCCTAATAACTTTTCTTGCTGAGTGGAGACGTGGGTCACTAGGAGATTAACCTTTGTTTTCAGTTCAAATCCTCTCCTTTTTCCTTCCGTGAGCTTCTGAAAAGTTTGCCTCATTTGAATTTAATTTAGATTTGTGTATCAGACATGCTATTTCTCCATAAGTACTGCAAAAATAGTGTAGTCAGAACAATGATGGTGAAAGCACTTGGCCTGTGATAGATAACCCATGAAAAGGCACTGTCCCAAACTCTGTGTCACCCACCCATGGGGTACTCAGGTTCCAAGGAGTTAAATGACCAGCCCAAGTGCTCACCCACAGCATGGTGGTCCAGGATGTGAACCTTATTCCAAGTTGTTCTGTGACCCCGTGTTCTGTGACCTACACTGAAGTTCTCTCCATGGCCAGTCAGTGTCTATAAATAACATCCGATGAGCCAAGCTATTGAACAAATGGGACAAGGTTCAGAGAGATGCATCATGTACAACCATTGCCGTGCCACTGTACCCCTCACCAATCCCAGACACCTGGGGTAATGGAGGACACAATATAGTTTGCTGTTGTTTTAAACACACTTCTCTCAGGTTCAGGTAAATAGGTAGTGCTGGCATTTTCTTGTGCTAGGCTTTTGTCTTCTTTCTTTCTTAAAAAGGGGATCATACACTTTATGTTTTTCTGCAACTACATGTACTCAGATCCTATTGTTTCTGTGTAAGTGTCCCCATTACAGGTGTACTAGATGATGAGGAATAATGCCCTGATTGTCCCAAGTATTTTGCTTTGGCAAATAAGCTACTTTCTGAAGGATGTCTCTTTTCTCTGCCTGCCTTCCAGAATTTCTCTTCACTTTTGCTTTATAGACAATTTGTTTACAGCCTTGGTGTGCCTTGTTGCAATTCATAGAATCTCTTGGAGCTGGGAGTTTGGTTTTACCTCATACGTGAAATGTGTTTTACCATTATTTTTGAAGTGTTTTTTTTTTTTTTTTGCTTCTCTCCCTCTCCCTTTTCACTTCAGAGACACCAGTTGTATGTAGGGCTGGTGATATTGTTTTCCCAGAAGCCCACAAGTTTTCCACATTTTTGGTCATTCACACTTTTGAGGTATAACTGATACACACAAAGCGTTTGTGTCTGAAGCGCACAGCTACAGGCCTCACCCTGCTGCTCTCCTCCCCATCCATCGCCTTGCTCACTGTGACGCTGCCTAGAACTGTAGCTTGCTTTGTATCTGCTGCGATTACACAAGTGATGATTTTCAAACACACACGTATCAAAATACAGACTTTGGGGGTCTGGCTGCTTTCAGTTACAATAATTGAGATTTGCATATTATAGTGTCATCCTGTAGGGAATGGGGGCTCTCAGTTGGGTTCATTTTATCCTAGCAAAAGCTCCAGTTTAGCCTTTAATCCACCCATGTTAAGATGCTGTCACTCCTTCAATCCGTCCCCACCTTTGCTAAGATGTTGTAAAAAGAGGAAAACAGAATGAATTACCAAGAAGAATCCTGCTGCCATGGAAACCTAGAAAGTAAGCAGAGATGAGAGGAGTGCGGGGCGCAGCCGCCGGCCGGGTTTGGCCTCCAGAGCAGCGCTGGGCTGGAGCCGGGAGCCGCGCTCTGCCGGGAGTTGGGCAGGGAGCGCCCGCGCCTTCGCGGCGCCATGGGCCCCCTCCCCGGGCCTCAGCGGGCAGCGGCCGCGGGAATCCCCGGGCCTCCTGGCGGCCGAGCTTGAGCGACCCCCGGCTTCCCGGGCGCCCCCTCCCTTCGCCGTTTCTCCTGCCACCGCCGCTCCCCCTTGTACTTCCCGCTATGGCCATGGAGCCTCCGTCACCGCTCCGGCTCGAGGCACCCGGCACCCCAGAAATGCGGAGCCCTCCAACCGGCGACGCCGCTCCCGAGGGTACCGCGCAGCCAGCGGGCGGCAGGCTGCGCTTCCTCAACGGCTGCGTGCCCCTCTCGCATCAGGTGGCCGGGCACATGTACGGAAAGGACAAAGTGGGAATACTGCAACATCCAGATGGCACAGTATTGAAACAGTTACAGCCACCTCCAAGGGGTCCAAGAGAGCTGGAATTTTATAATATGGTTTATGCTGCTGATTGTAGTGATGGTATTCTTCTAGAACTACGAAAATATTTGCCGAAATATTATGGTATCTGGTCACCACCCACTGCACCAAATGATTTATACCTAAAACTGGAAGATGTTACCCATAAATTTACTAAACCTTGCATAATGGATGTAAAGATAGGGCGAAAGAGCTATGATCCTTTTGCCTCATCTGAGAAGATTCAGCAACAGGTCAGCAAGTACCCATTAATGGAAGAGATTGGATTCTTGGTACTTGGCATGAGGGTTTATCATGTTCATTCTGACAGCTATGAAACACAGAACCAGCACTTTGGAAGAAGCTTAACAAAAGAAACTATAAAGGATGGAGTCTCCAAGTTTTTTCATAATGGCTGCAGCTTAAGAAGAGATGCTATTGCTGCCAGTATCCAGAAGATTGAGAAAATTCTGCAGTGGTTTGAAAGCCAGAAGCAGCTTAACTTTTATGCAAGTTCATTATTATTTGTTTATGAAGGTTCATCTCATCCAGCCACTACAAAATCAAATGACAGAACTTTGGCAGAAA
>PVKA01053056.1:0-11415 GCA_004027165.1 Ctenomys sociabilis
CTCAGGGGAGTAAGAACTTCCCAGGCAAGCACAAGGGCCTGAGTTCAATCCCCTGTTCTGCAAAAAAAAAAAAAAAAAAAAAGTGTGAAAATATATAAAGCTGCTTTGCTAATAACTCTTTAAGGGAATGTGGAGTGTTAAAGATGTAACTGTGTGCTCACTGGTGTCCTTCTCTTTTGCTGGCTCTGTGCCCTGCCTGCTCCGTACAGCCAGTCTGTGAGCCACTCACTGGGGCGAGTCCCCACCCTGTGACCCGTCTCCTCCTCTGCCAGCCTGACAGTTAGGTCTAGAAAATGCTAGCGTACAAAGACGAGAATTCAAAGTAAGCCAAGATGAACGTGCACCAGTGCACAATGCGTTGCTGCATTCCACGGCCTCTCGGGTTAGAAAGGTCTTCTGTTGTGAGGTGACAGCGGTCTGGAGCCCTCAAAGCCTCGCTCAGGGTCAGCACCTTTGTAGGCCTGCTTCCTCCCGGCATGCTCTGTGGAGGGGCCCATCCCTTGGGGTCCTGTAACAGAACTCTTTTTTGCTTTGTAATTCTCCTATTTTCCACTTGGAATAAAATTTTAAGATATAAAATGTACGGAGTAAAACATACGTTTCTTTCTTGGCCTTGCCCTCCCACCAGTTGTCTTTCTCAGATGTAGACACTGTTTGTAAGTTGGGGATGTCCATCAGTTTGGGGTGTCCTGCGTACGGTGAACGTCTGCTTAGACTACGTACCCATACACGTAACAGTACTTATAGGTATGCCATGATGCGTGTGTATGAGCAGACACAACCAGAAACATCATTTGTTTTTTCTGTATGTGCTAATTATTTTGCCTACATACTCTGTCAGTATTTCTCTATTCTGTCTGATGACATTGTGGTGAATTTTCAAATCCACAGAGAGCTTCCTTTGCCCCATAACAGCTGCGGCTCGGCCTCTGGTGAAATTTTGAGAGCCATTATTTATTTAACTGGAACCCCGTTGATGGGTAAGTTATTTTGATACTCTTTTATTGTTGACAGTGCTGCCACTAAAATCTTACACTAGTGCTGTGTCGTGTATCTTTGAGGGTGTCTGCCCGATTAAATTCTGTCTGTCTGTCTGTCTGTCTAGAGCTGAGCCAGGCTGTGTAGCCCAGGCTGACCCTGCACTAACTGTGCAGCCTGGGTTAGCCTGGAATTTCCTGCGACCTTCCGGCACCCATTTCCCCAGTGCTGGAATTGCAGGTGTGCGCCATGGATCTGGCTAGCTTCTCTATATTTCTAATACGATGGGGGGATAACGTCTCATTTTAAGGCTGTATAGTGCATTTCTTCCCAGCGGACTCTTGTTTTCTTATGCTTCTGGCCACTTACATTTCCTTAAATGCAAGTTGCCTATCCACATCCTCTGCCCACTTCTCTGTTGGATCCTTCGATTTATTTTCCTTCTTGCTCATCTGCAGGAGTTTTTGCTCTCTGTTTTCCAGCAGCCAGACCTTTGCCTTCAGGACCATGAGGAGTTTTTGTTCCTAGTCTGCCCCTTGTCATGATCTGTGCTTTTCTCCTTGTAGAGCCTTATAAACACATGTGGTCTTCCACCCTCTGGCGCTGGGATTTTGTGGTGGAGTTAAGAAGTCTTGCCCACTGCAGGGTTGTGGAATGAATTTCCCCCACAGGCCTGGGAGAGGATCTCTTGCCTGCTGGTGAAGCACTTGTCAGGCAAGACGTGGCCGCACAAGGGCCTGGGGAAAGGCCTGCCGAAGAGGGGTCCTCCCAGCAGTGGCCTCACGGGGCTGCACCTGTGGTTATAGGCGGGGCAGCAAAACAAACCCTCCAGTCTGGCTTGCTTTCCTCCAGCCCCCACAGGAAATCCCCAAGTGCCCTGGTCAGCCCTGAGGTGGGTGGCTGCCCTCCACTTGGCACAGTCAGTCTGAAGAGCCGTCTTTGGTCGGCTGGAGATCAACTTCCCAGTCTTGGGAGACGGCATCGCGACCAACAGGCTGCCCCATCCATCACGCATGGTGGCAGCGGCCGTTCCGGTCACTGCGGCTGACTGCAGGATGCTGCTGCGTGTGGCTCTGGGAGCGGGAGGAGCCCTGGAAGCCAGGCCTTGCGGTGTGCACCTGGGCGACTTGGAGCCGTGGAGAGCTGCACGGCACTCCAGGAGATGCCGCCGCCAGGGGCCAGCTGTGTCCATCAGATTCCAACACTAAAATGGCCTTGGCACGTCAGTGGCCGGCAGGATGGGACAGCTACCAACATGGAGGAGGAGATGCTTTTCCTGTCTAATAGCAGCATGAGAGAAACGCGTTTCGGGGAGGCAGTGGCTGCATCACCACGCCTGCGGCAGTTGTGTGCAGGGCGGGAGGGGTGCCTGCACACCTGAGCCACGCGAGCCCCGGTGTGGACTGGCACCTCCGCATGGCGCCACCAGTTGGGAGTGGGATTGCTTGTCCAGTTGGCTTTGCCTCTTGTTTCTGTAACTTACTTCTGAGCACACAAGAACATCTGGAATCCGGTCCACTCAGTGGAAAAACTAAGAGCTCTGGCTAGAGAAAGACTGGATTCAAATCCCAGCTTCATTGCTCCATGGGTTCCAGCTGGTCCTGACCTCCTTGGGGAGGTTCTCATCTCTCCGTGGGCAGTGCCCACAAATGATTTTATGTGACAAACCACCCCGGAATGTTGTGGCTTAGAGCAGCAAGCATTTATTAGCTCATGAGTCAGCTGTGGAGTGGTTTTCCAATCAGCACCAAGCCAGGCTCACAGGGCAGAGCAAGTCAGAAAGCAAGTCCAGTTCTGATGGTGGAAAAACAGACACTGCCTCTTCACTGGCCACCAGTGCACAAAAGGGTGCGAATGCATAGAAATCATGGCCACTTTACAGTCAGCCACCCCACCTTAGCCACTTTACAATTGACCACCCTGCCTTAGCGCAGTAAACGTGCTCATCTCAGGAAGTGTAGCTAGGTGCCACCCCGGTGTTCAGAAGACACGGGTTGAGGGCCTACTGTGTGTCTGATAAAGGAACGAGGCTATGAATAATGTAGAGAGAAGTACGAAGTCATCCCCAGCCTTGAGGGGAATTCAATCTCAGTGAGAAAGACGGGGCTTAGGCAACCTTAGGTCACTCTACAAAGTGCAGATTTAAGGGAGGAACAGATAGAATACTAAGGGATTCAGGGGAGAGAGAGAGAGAGAGAGAGAACTGAAAACAAAGGCTCTAGAGTTCTGGTAATGTTTCCCTCTATTTCATTCTAATTATTGATTTCCCTAGGCCATCAATAATGACACAGTGCAGGAAACCGAGTCCAGACAGATGCAGCATTTTAAACTGGAGCAATCTGAGGCGAATTACATATCTGAAAATTGCCCTCCATCTAGATTCTATACACCCAGGCTAATGTGGCTGGGAAAAGCCTTCTTACCATCTTGCAGGATAATAGTAATCCTCCTAAATTTACCTCTCTGATTAAAGTAATTTTCACTCATCCAGGAGACCCTCAATCCCATTTTCTTAAACCCTTGATCTCTAGGGACAGCCAGAAGGCCCAGGTTAGACTCGACAGACCCCACCCCCAAAGAACAGTACTTTCCTCCTCACACTTTGGGACTTGGGAACGGGTAGGTTCACAGTGCGCCCTAGCACTACAGGGACAAATCCTACCAGGAGCTGCACAGGGCCTCACCTGCAGTGTGGTAGGCAGGCCGAGGGCGCAGAGGATCGGGGGCCTGAGCATCTTTTTCTGGCAGCTGATGACATGTTAGGGACCTCAGGCAAGTCCATACCCAAGTCTGGGTTTCTTTAAACCCCAGTAGGGTGTGATCATCCTGGGCCTCAATCTTGCACACGGAGTCCTGTTTTGTGTACCGATGTCCTTAAAAGGGGCAGGGCTACCTCAATACGAGGCGCTTGTCCTGGCGAGGCGCTTGGCATCCCAGCAGCCCCCTCTGCTGCCTCCAAAGCGGGCTTTTCTTTGTAGCTGTGCTAAGTGTTTGAAAACCAAGGCTGAAAAGAGGTTTGTTTCCCCCGCCGCGCCTCGGGTGGGATGACTGCACCCTTGTGGAACGCGGCACGCCTGGCCTCTGCGTGAGGGGCTCTGTCGGGGTCCCAGGCCACGTAGGCACTGCAGAGCAGTCCTGCCCACCCCTTACAGGTGCCTAAGTTTCTATCTAAAATTGTTCAGATAAATCAGTGATCAATCAATCAAGAAAACCTTCAAGGTACAGCTAAGCATTTGTTTGAAAGACATTCTAGAGCTCCCATTTCTAGCCTGGGTTACTATTCATTGACCTGTGTCAGTGTCACCGTTAGTGCTTACATATTCCGCTCTCTTTCCCTGAGATTCTTAAGTTATATTAAACTCTTTAGTTCATGTAAACTCTTGGTGTTTGTTTATTTGTTTGTTTGACACAGAGCTTCTCTGTAGTTCAGGCTGGTCTCGAACTCATGGCACCCTGCCTGCCACAGCCTCCCAAGTGCTGGGATTACAGATGTGTGCCTCTGTGCCCAGCAACTCTCAGTGCTTTAAACTTTTATTTTCTTATTTTTGCAGGCGTGTCATTATTTGTGTTTTACTCCTTTGGGGATTCGTAGAGAACCAGTGCTAGACTGCAAGTGATGTAAGACTCACCCAGGGATATTTAATTGCTTAGTGATCTCGGAGTTCTAAGAATCTACATTTGTTTAAGCTGCTCGCCAGCTGGATCTAGGAGTCATGGCACTAAACTTCCTCTAGGCTGCCTCTCCAATAGCGAGAAAAGCACCTGACAGGGACCGGCGCTGGGGCGCTGCTGCAGAGGTGCCGGACCCCTCTCCCGTATCCTCCCAGCTCTCCTCGGAGCCATGCTGTGAGGTGACAGCTGTCATGCCCACTGTACAAGTGAGCACTGAGGGTGAGGGGGAAGTTTTCTGTCCGAAGTCACAAGCTGGTGTGTGGCAGAATTGGGATCTTAGCTTGTCCAGCTGCCAGGCTGGCCCCGGCCCGCTTCTGTTGGGCCGCAGCCTGTGTCCATGCTAGGACTGTCCAGAAGTCAGAAAACGTGAGAAATGTGCGAGGCAGGACCCTGTTCTCAAGAAACCTAGTACTATCGCTGTGAGTGAACGGAGGAGCACTTACTCCGCAATCGCCAAAGGAACAGAAAGTGGAAAGTCAAGAGGTAGAGTAAATCCAAGGGCTTTTTGTCTTTTCAGTCGTGAATTGAATATTGATGATTTAGCAGGTTTGTTTTATTTTCCAGGTCAATCTCAGGCTGCTCTGCTATAGTTTAAGCATAGTGTGAAACAGAAGCCCTCTGTTTGAGGTTCCAACGTTAGAAAGATTTTATTCATGTCAGAATCACACTCTTTCAGGGAGATGGGGTTTTTGCATAGGGGTCAAGGTACCAGCTCAGTGGTCAGATTGTCCAGCACACTAAAATACTGGATTTTAGCCCCAGTACACAAATATAAATTTTGTGGAGATATTAGGCATTTCATCATTGGTCTCTACATAAGGAACCTGGAGCAGAAAGCATTTAAGCTTAGCATAGTGCCACAGTGAATGGGCAATTATTTCCTCTTTGAGGGGCCACGTGTAAATTAGAAAAGTGAAAGGGACTGAAATTTAGAGCCTCTTAGCCATATAGTGTTAGCCTAACCCTCATTCCCCTCAGATGCTGAGCGTTGCTAGGGAGATACAGGCACAAAAGGCTCAGACCTGGTTGTTGAAGAACTGGCCGGCCGAAAACGTGTAGAGCAGCAGGCTGAGGGTTAGAAACTCAAGCTGTGGTGCCTGGCGAGGAGTCCCTGGGCGCCTGAGCTCTGTGGGCTAGGGCGGTCATGCAGCCGGGATACCCTCCAAGGCGTCTCTAGGGGGACAAGCTCCCCAGAAGGCCTCAGCTCACCGCTCACGTGTGGGAAGCCCGTGTTACTCAAAGGGGAGGTCTGGTTGTCCGGGCTCCCTAAACATCTGTACTGCTGTGGAGCACGTGGGGCTGAGCACCCAACTGCGGTCCGGACAGGGTCTTGCGGGACCCTGCTGTCCCTGCAACCGTCCCCACCCCCTGCTTTAATTCTCATTGCTCCTTGCATCCCTGCCAGACATCAGGCATGTGGGATGCGAAAGGCCTTGAGCTCACTCACCCTGTTCCTCAGCAGCTGACAAGTGCTTAGCTGGTCCCTAGCAGAGGAGGGGTCACAACCGAGCCAGCTCACTTAGCATGCCAGACACAGGTGCACGTAAGGCTCTTGACAGCTCTTTCTGACCACCTGCTCTCCAAATCACCGCTGTGTTCTGTGGGGCTCCCATGCAGGGCAGCGTCGTTCATTGTGTGGGAGACTCGGCCAGGGCCCGCTGGTCGCAGTCAGCAGAGGCTCGGTGTGATGGCGTGGAAGTGGCGGAGGCCTCTCTTTGGTTCCTTTTCTATTTTGAATGACTGACGGTGTTGCACTGGCCAGAGAACTTAGCTAGGTGCTCGGCTTTTAGCGTCAGAGTACAGAATGTGGAATGCACTGCACATGGGCCAAACGCGAGCAGCAAACACCCGAGACCAAGACAGATGCCGCAGAGGGTGAGGGAGAAGGAGATGCCCAGGGGCTCTTGGGAGGGAAGTGTGGGCCTGCAGGGTGGCCATGCGACAGCCCGAGGAAGAGTGCAGCGAAGAGTGCAGCGAAGAGTGCAGCGGTGGAGGGCGTCAGAAGCCCCGCTGAGAAGGGTCTGCAGCAACTGAAAGGAAAGGGAACCAGACCTCTCCAGGGAGAGGAGCCCTCTGGTGCCGAGCACTTCCCAGCTCACTCCCAGGTGAGGGCGCAGCTCATTCTGTCACACTGCCCATGCGTGCAGCACCGGGCAGCACCCGGGGCCAGTGGAGGCTGTGAGTCGTGGGCCCTGGGGAGGATGCAGGCCTGCATCACGATAGCATTTCTCTTAGGACTCTGTAATACCCTGAGGAGGTCCTGCCTCCTTGATAACTGGCTGGTTTTCTTAGTCTTTTAGAAAAAAACATCAAAATTTAAAAATTCCAAAGAACTAGAAGCCCCAGAATTGGCAAAATTGCTGTTGCTGTAGCTGAATGAACCGTTACTGAATGACTGCAGTCCTGGCCAGCCTTCCTCATACGCAGGCCCCAGGCCACACCCTGTGGGCTGTGCACCGCTCTGCCCAGCCGAGTGTGTTGGGTGGGCCTCGAGGGCCGTGGGGCTCCCCCTCCCCGGACAGGTTGGCTCTGGCCAGGGGGCCTCAGGAAGACAGGTTTCGACGCTTTCTACTGTCTGCCCAGCCGTGCCAAGGGCCCTGCTCTGCCGAGGGCCCTGCTCTACGGAGAGCCACTGTGACTTTGCAAAGCCACCTGACCACTGCAGGCCTCACTCTCTTCATCTGTAAATGACAATGTTATAGCACGGTTTTAAAGAAGTGTCATTTTGTAAGCACAGCGAGTTCCGCACCTCAGTAGGTGGCATAAGCCTGTGGAGTTGCTGCCCCTGAAGGAAGCTCCGGTGTGAGCCCCGTGCCGCCGTTCATGCCCTCACTCTTGCTCCGTGCCCTGCATGGTGCTCCATGCAACCTGTGGATGCAGAGTCCAGCCCTCAGGGACTCGTTCAGAATGGTGCTGGCCACCTCCTGCTGCTCACAAGAGTTTCTTCATCCTGTGCGTGGAAGGAGCCTGAGGGCTGGGGGGAAGGGCTGGCAGCACCACCTGCCCACCGCTGAGATGAGCCTCCGTCCTTTGGGGGTGCAGACTTCCTTCCTTCCTTCCTTCCTTCCTTCCTTCCTTCCTTCCTTCCTTCCTTCTTCCCTCCCTCCCTCTCCCTCTTTTTTTCCCTTCTTCCTCCCAAATAACACTCCCACTGTTGAGGCGTAAATACCAAACAAAACCTTGCGGCTCACAGAACAGCATCCAAACGTCCATCATCAGGGAAGAGGCGAAGCTCAGCACCTGCTGAGCGGCCGGAAGAGGAGCTGCTTTGGGCCAAGCTGCTCTCGGGAGGGTGGAAGGGACAAAGCCTGCAGCTTTCTAAAACACACTTGATTTGCTTAAAATGGATAAAGGCACATGTAAACACTGAAGGTCCTAGAGGAGGGGTGACCAGTTCTGGAGAACCTCGCAGAAGGGAAAGACTGGCCTGGATTGGTGGAATATGTGAAAAGGGGTGAATGGCAGTGCGCCTTTTAGTGTAATAATTAAAAAAAAAACCTAAATATCCATTGTATTTGCGATGGCACCTCAGGCTGGGGCATGTCTCTTCCTCCAGTCCACTGGGGAGAATGGGAGAAGAGCAGCTCCTCACAGGGGCCTGTGGGTCACAACTGGTGGCCCTGGCTTTGCTGTCACTCAAGTTGCTACGCTCATTCAAACTTCAGCCTTTCAGGAAAAAATTAACCATTAGGCATCACTTCCTGAGGGAAAATTATGCATCAGAAACTTTTTCACTTAAAACATCCAGGCTTTCTTTAAAAATATGCGGCCTCAGCTTGGCGTGCTTTTCAGTGAGGTTATTATTCATAGTCTAAATATTTCATGTTTTTGTTATCATTTCATCTGAGAAACTGAGCATGTGCGTGGTCATCTGAAGGAATGGATCTGGGAGCTGAGGATGGAATTCCTCAGAATCAGCACAATCGATTAATGAGCTTGCAAATCGAAATTATCTTCGCTGCTGCCCAGGAACTGAGTGGTAATTAGCGTCCCGGGACAGGTGGGGGCCGGGTTGCGTGCACTGTGCCAGGAATCTATTCATTTGTCATCGGTCCCAGATTATATTCAGTCAGCAAGTCAAACTCAGGCTGGAAAAACCAAGTGACACAGAGTTAGCGCTCTATGAAGTCAGCCCTGTGAACAAAGCCCACTCTCCTGGGGGTTTAACCAAACAGCAATCAGATGAAGCCATGAGACTGGCGAATGGAGACAGTGGGGTCTGCCTCACCCTCCAGCACCTGGCACAGGTGCCACCCTGCTGCCCCTTGTGTCCCGCAGGTTCCTGAGGTCCGGCGTCTCGCTGCATGACACTGCCTCCCATAGGCGGATGTGGTGGTATGCAGGCTGCGGCCAGCCGCGGGAGCGGGCGTGTGAGAGCTTTGCCTTGGCTGTGTTTCCCTCCTTGGGCCTGTCTGTCTTTTGGTTTTGTCGTCTGGCCTCTTCCAGGAACCTCTGCGGTCTTTGGCTCAGGATGAAGGAGACTGTGCCGGGGTGGGGTGGCGACCTGGCCTTTGTCTCCTTTCTTTCCCACCTGTTCCAGGACAGGGAAGTAAGCAAGTGTGGAGCCTGATAAACAGCCCCTTTGTCCGTGCTGCAGGTGGCAGGTAAACATACGCTGGAAGTCACCTTCGGAAGGTCTCAGTGGGTAAACATCCTGTTCCTGGCCAAGCCCGTCAGGGACAGGATGTAGGGCTTCGGAGGCCCCTTGGCAGATTCTCACATCCGTAAGTGAGGAGGTGTAGACCTGCTTATCTTTGTGGACAGGTGAGGCTGAGGTGAGCTGGGGGAAGGGCCTGGTTTTAGGCTTGAGCCCCAGGTGACCTCGAGTCCCCACGGACTGGGATTTGCATTCTAGTCCTAATGGCTACCTACCACATTGGAAAGACCACAGCAGATGCCAGGCTTAATAATGAGTGCATTTGTGCTGCACTGAAACGGGAGGAGGAGGAGAAGGAACAGGATGCCAGGTGCCAGGTGGCCTGGGCCCCTAAGGTCCGCTGTAGTAGCACCAATCCTGTAGTATGGTGAGTGTGTGCGTGTGTGTGTGTGTGTGTGTGTGTGCGCACATGCTTATAGACATAACCTAAGGGAGGTTAGGATGACCCTATTAAAATAAGTTAGGATGATGTCATGGTTTAAATTTTCAAAAACAACAAAAACGTCATTCAGCCATTACACAGTCTATTATTGAAAAGATTTTAAGGCTTCATAATGTATTTAAATCTTTTAGAGCATTTTTTGATTTGCATGTCTGCTTTGGTTCATGGTGATTCTGAAAATGTTTTAAGTTTTGTTACTGCACAGGGCTCTGACTAGATGCTCAGTTCCCCTTTGCCTGGCTTCAGCGCCCACATCCAGGGGCGAATTTGCCTGTTCTAGAACCCTCAGTGAAATCAGCACTGAAGGAAGCGGGGCTGGTATTTGCCACGGGACATCTATGGGCTATTTTTCTTCTGATGAGAAAGTTTATGCTTGATAATCTGTGGTCCTAGCTGTTGCTTTGCTCTTCCCCGGATGTCACAGCCAGTTTTGCTCTTCAAGCCAGAATTTGGAAGTCAGCGTCCACCCACCCAGCTGGTGAGCTTGTCCCCGGAGCAAGCCTTCTCAGCGCAGCCCCTGCTTGGCCCCTGGGTACCAGGCCCGTTTCGCCAGCCTTGGGGCTGCACGGTGCCCACCTGGAGGTGTCCCCTGTGGAAATCTCCTGTAGTTCTGCTGACAGCCTGCACACTGCTGTGCCTAATGTCACCCTGTCTCTGTCTTTTCAGAAACCGAGCTGTCAGTCACTGTAGAGGCAGTGCCCACCACGTCGTGGAATGCGTCAAGTGAGCTGGACAAAGGTACGGGGTGGGGTGCAGGCGGGGCGGGCACCCGGTGCAGTCCCGGCGCGGCTATCCTGGTCCTTCCGGTCACTCGGAGGAAATGGTGGCCAAAATAAATCCCCAGCTCACTTTGGGATCGTTTAACATTTAATTACTTGGAATTCTCTTGTTTCTGAAAAGTTTTTTTTTTCTTCCTTTCCTTTCTTTTCCTAAAATGTTCCACATGGTAAAAACACTTCAAGATGTGAGCGAGCGCTGTTCCTGGGTTTCCTGGCTCTGCCACTAGTGGATCTTGTTTGGGGGATTCGGTCCAGCTGAGCCTGGACTGCCCGGGGCCTGGTGACCTCTCATGACGAGTGCCTGCGGTCTTCCTGGGTGCTGGTCCGAGCACCCGAGGCTCTGGAGTTGCCTGTGCAGACAGAGGTCAGCTCCCCTCTGCACAAGGGCTGCAGGGTCCTGTCCCAAAGGTCTTGCCTAGCATCAGTCCTCCCCCACCGTTTGCTAGGCTCCGGCCCCCTCCACAGAGCTCCTCTGTTCCCTGGTAGTCAGTCAGCTCGTGCGTGGACCTGCCTTTCCAGGCTTGACCCTTCGCAGTCCCCTCGGTGTCCCATTTGTGTCTCTAGCCAGATGCCCACTTCCCATCCTGGCCAGGCCTCTGGTCCGGCTGCCTCCTCCACCGGGACCATGTCCATCTTCTGCAGCTCAGCACAGTGTTTCTTCCTTCATGACTAATCATAAACATTTTATGTCACAACCATGAGCTATAAGTAATCGCATGAACAATCCCAGTGAAGATGGGGAGAGGGGATCAACAGATGGTGAGAGGTGGGTGGACAGGAAGGGGTACAAAAGAGAAGCAGGTGATGCTGTGTACATCCACCTGCACCCCCAAGACAGATGGAGACTCACGTTTTTTAAGAGGCAGCACAAATCGTGTGCTCAGCAG
>PVKA01053057.1:0-11417 GCA_004027165.1 Ctenomys sociabilis
CAGCGTTATCTATCCCAACTGTACTGTCTATACACACACATCCTGATTTTTTCTTTCTACAACCCTTCCTTTGTCTACACCTGTCAAAAGTGGGCACTCCATTGACATTCAACTACCTTTGGATCTTTTCAAAATGTAGTATCTATCAAATTAAACATTGTAACCTTAATAAAAGGAAATGATCAGAATTTTACTTACTTTTACATGTAAATCAAAATATAACTAGGAATTTTATAAAATCCATTCTGAGTCAGAATTTTCAAATTACTTTTTAATACAAAACAGTGATAGCAAAAAATAGCAATAGAAAAAAAATAGCAATAGAAACGGTACAAGATTTCACCAAGTAGCAATTCAACAATAGTTGATGTATTACATGATGTTATCTTCAAATTAGTTGTTCAGATTACAAGTATAAATATGTAAGATTCGATTAAAGAAAAAGAAACAAAACAATAATCTATGTGCAAATTAATGTTATTGGTACATTTTAGATATACATAATGATAACATTTATGATAGGAAATTTGTGCTTGTACATGATACATCTTCATTCCTCTTTTTTCCCATTCACCCCCTTCCTCTAGCCCCCTTCCCCTTCTTATTTACTAAAACTTTATTTCTGTTTTGTTTCTTTTCCTTTCCTTCCTTTGCCCACCCCCATTTCTCTTTCTATTTAAATATTTTCTTCTTATTTCACAATAAGATTTGAGTCTTTTTCTTCCATTTTTGTTTTTCTTTTTTCTTTCTTTTGGCACAACCAGGCATGGAACTCAGACCCTTGTGCTCGCCAGGCAAGCACTTATTCTACTGCTTCTTCCATTTTTGATAAGGTTGGTTATAAATAGTTTATTTTAGTTAATCTTTATTTGGTTTCCTCTTGAGAAACAATGCTATATTTTAAATGTGTGTCTAGTTTATTTCACTTAAAATTATGATCTCAAGGTGCTTCTGTTTAGCTAGAAATGTCTTGACTTATTTTCTTTATGGTAGTGAGAGCAGTAACCCACTGAATGTTTTTTTAGAAAATCTTCATTGGTTCATCTGTTGATGGGCATTTGGGCTGTTTCGAAGACTTTACTATTATATACTCTGTTGCTATAAACATCAATGTACATATAATACTGTGGTATGATACTTCTAATTCTTTTGGGAACACACAAGAAGAGGCACAGCTAGGTCAAAGGAAACATCTAGTTTTAGTTTGGGAGGCATCTCCACATTGATTTCTACAATGCTTGCACCAATCTACACTACCAGCTGCAATGAAGAAGGTTTTGTATTTCCCCCCAAAGAACAGCCAGCATTTGTTATTAATCTTTTTTTTTTTTTTTTTTTGTCTTTTTGAGACAGGGACTTACTATGCAATTCAGGCTGGCCTTGAGCTCACCTTTTACCTCAGGCTGGTCTTGAACTTGCATCAATCCTCTTGCCTCAGCCTCTTGAGTGCTGGGATTACAGGTGAGTGCCACCATGCTCACAATCAATTTCTTGATAGTAGCCATTCTTTCTGGGATGAGATGGATCTCAGCATCATTTTAATTTGCATCTTTCAAATGACTGAAAGATGTTGAACAGTTTCTCATATTTTTATTTGTTGTTTCTACTTCATCTGAAAAGTGTATATTTATTTGAGAATCCACCTTTCAATGGGGGGGTGCTGATTATTATTTATGTACAAGAATGCTATTGATTTTTGAGTGTTGACTTTGTAACCAGCTATGCTACTGAATTTTGTTATTAAATATAGAAGTCTCTGGGTGGAGTTTTTGAGTTCTGTGTACAATAACATGTCATGTGCAAATAATGATAATTTAGCTTTTTCCCTTACCATCCTTATTCCTGTTATTTCCTTCTCTTGTCTAATTGCTCTTGCTAATGTCCATAAAAAGTGTGGTAACAGTGGATATTACTGATTTTAGAGTGAAAACTTTCGGTTTTTGTCCATTTACCATGGTATTGGCTGTTAGTTTTTTATAGATGGCTTTATCAGATTGAGATAAAGATCATCTATTCCAATATTCTGTAGGGCTTTTGTCACGAATAGGTGTTAGATTTTGTTATATGATTTTTTCAGCATCTATTGAAATGATCATGTGTTTTTGTCCTTGGCTCTATTAATATAGTATATTACATTTATTGATTTGCAAATGTTGTACCATCCCTGCACCTCTGGATGAATCCTACTTAGCTGTTGTTTTGTTTGCCAGTATCATATTGAGAATTTTTGTGTTTGTGGTCATTAGAAAGATTATCCTAAAGTTCTCTTTCCTGGTTTGCAATTTCTCTGATTTTGGTATCAGGATAATGCTTACTTCCAGGAATGAATTTTGCAGTATTGCTTCCATTTCTCTTTCATTAAAGAGTTAAGAAGTAGTGGTATTACATCTTCTCTAAATTTCTTGTAGAATTCAGAAGTGGCTTTACCAAGTCCTGGGCTTTTCTTTATTGGTAGATTTTTAACTATCCCTTTAATTTCATTAACTAGTACTGAGATATTTAGAATTGTTATATGTTCCTGGTTCACCTTTGGTAATTCATATACTTCTAGAAGTCTGCCCATTTCTTTGATGTTTTCCATCTTATTGTAACATAGGTTAAAGAAGTAAATATTGATGATCCTCAAGATCTTTGCAGGATCTACTGTGATTTTACCTTTTTCACTTTTTTTTTTTGTGTGTGTGAAACCAATGATCAAACTCGGGCCCTTGTGCTTGCCAAGGAAGTGCTTATTCTACTGAGCCATCTCCCCACCTTTTTCATTCTTAATTGCATAGATTTGAGTCTTTTTCTTCCATTTTTGTTTTTCTTTTTTCTTTCTTTTGGCACAACCAGGCATGGAACTCAGACCCTTGTGCTCACCAGGCAAGCACTTATTCTACTGCTTCTTCCATTTTTGATAAAGTTGGTTATAAATAGTTTATTTTAGTTAATCTTTAAAAGATTAGTCTCAACAGTATTAGTTTCTGCTCCATTTTTTATAATTTCCTTCGTCTTATGAGCTTGGGCTTGACTTGCTCTTTTTTTCTAAAAGCCTGAGTTTCCATATTAGGTTGTTTTTTTGAGTTCACTCTCACTCTTTTTTTTCTAATATGGAAATTCACCACTATAAATTTCCCTTGTAGTCCTGCTTTAATTGCAGCCCATAAGTTACAGTATGTTATGTTATCACTATCATTTAGTTGTGTAAACTAATTTCTTCTTTAATTCCATCTGAGACTCATGGGTTGGTCAGGAGAGTGTTATTTAATTTCCTTGTATACATTCAGTTTTTGTGATTTCTTTTGCCATTGATTCCAATTTCACTGCACTATTACATGATAATATGCATGGGATAATTGCAACCCCTTTGCAATTTTTTTTTTTTATTTTTATTTTGTGACAGTACCAAGGATTGAACTCAGAATCCTGTGCTTGCCAGACACTTATTCTACTGAGCTATCTCCCCAGCTCCTTTGCATTTATTTAAGCATGTTCTATGAGCTAGTATGTCCAGCTATCTTGAAGAACATCCCATGTGCAGCTGAGAAAAATTTGTATTGTGATGTTGTGGGGTGGTACCTCTATAGACATCTTAGGCTATTTGTTAAAAATTTGGTTCACTTCTGATGATTCCTTTGTTGACTTTTTGTCTAGTTGATCTATTTGTGACACTGGATCATAGAGATCCTCCATTACAATTGTATTAGTGCTTATCTGTCTTTTATGTCTGTTAAACTTTTTATATCATTGGGTTGTTAGTATTTGGTGCATCTATACTTATGAATGTTATCATTTCCTGCAGAATTATGCTCTCACAAGCAAATAATGACTTTGTTTGTCTCCCTTTATAAGTCTTGGCTTGAAATTCACTTTGTCTACCAATAGCTGCCACTATATTTCTCTAGGCTCCTGTAACACAGGGTATCAGCTTGCATTCCTTGACTTTCAGACTATAGATGTATTTTCAAATTAAATGTGTTTCTTTTATGTAACATAATGTTGCAGCTTTCTTCTGCCAATCTATTTCTTTTGATTGGTTAATTGAGACCATTTACATTGATGGTTATAACTGATATGTATTGACTATCCTTGTCATGTTATTTTCCTCTTGTTGGCTCCCTTTTTTCCCTCTGTTTAATTATTGCCTTTCCTGGAAGATTCATTCTGTTGGGATTCCTGGAGTTGTAGTGCTTTTTGTCTCTTTCTAGAATGTCCTGCAGATTATTTTGAAATTGTGTCTGGTAATCATGAATTTCTTCAGGTGTTTTTTGTCATGGAAGTATCTTGTTTCTCCATCAATTTTTTTTTTTTTTGGTACCAGGGATAGACTCAGCACCTTGTGTTTGCCAGGCAGGTACTTATTCTACTGAGCTATCCTCATCAATCTTGAAAGAGTTTTGTGGAGTGCATCAACCTGAGTTGCTGTTTTCTCAAAAAGAGAAACAACTTGAAGTACTTCACTCTAGGCTCTCTTTGACTTGAGGGATTTTGTTGAAGTGTATTGTGATGTTGATGGATTTGCTTCATAGCTGATTCATTTATTTTCTGTACCAGCTTTTAATATTATGTTTTTACATTGAATCTCTGGATTAGGGCCTATGCCTTGTTGTAAGATTTTTTAACATGGATAATTGTGAGTTTTACTTGCCACACTTGTCTTTATGTCCAATTCTTTTGCATTCTTAGAAATTTTTCTGTTATCTGTGATCTTTTGAGATCATGTTTGTAAGGTCACTTACATTCTCTCATGTTTTCATTGACTCTGATCAATGTTATGTTATTCTTCTTTGCATCATCCAAAAGCTTGTCCATCGATTTTTTTTTCTATAGGCACTTGCTATTTTTAAGAAATCTTTCATTTCATGATCACTACCCACAATCCTGTATTCTAGACCTGAAATTCTATCCTCATATTGGTATATTCTGCTACACACACTTGCAATAAAATCTTTACTGTTCTGGATATCCTAAGTCAACATTTACTGATGTAATTTAACTTATTCAGATCATTGTGATGGCTAATGTGTTTATCTATAGATATATCATATTTTCAATGCTTTACACTGAACTGACTTGTTCTTATCTTTGTTTCTTGCAGTTCACTACATTCATTAATTTTTTTTCTTTTTAAAATAATTCTATACTGAATCAAAACATACACCCTGTGACCCCAGACCCAGCACAGCTCCGCCTGTAAGTGAGAACTCCAAGCCTGCCACAATAGAGAGACCTTTCCCAGCATTCTCCAGTCCTGCACTGTGGCCTTACACCCAGTGCAACTCAGCCCATGAGTGAGAACTCCAGGTCCACAGCGCTAGAGAGACCTTTCCCAGTACTCTCAACTCCTGCCCTTCTGCCTGAGACACAACAGGACCTGCCCAACCCAGCATGCTAGAGAGACCTTTCCCAGTGTTCTCAACTCCTGCCCCACAGCCCCAGCCCCAGAACAGCCTGCATGGTGAATGAGAATGTCCACTACCCTTTTGGGAGTTCAGCAGACCCGCCAAAGCCCAGGCCCGCTAATCCAGAAGCAGAACATCTTATCAAAGGGGCACAATAGGCTCACCTCCAAGGATAGCAACAAGAAGGAGGTGAGCACTGCAGCCAGACCCAAGCCAAGCACAACTACATGAACTAGAACTTGGTGGAACAATACCTGAATTTCATAAGATGCTAAGGTTAGAACTGCACCAGAACTCTACACCAAAAGTCAGAGGATAGAACTATAAGTCATGATAAAAACAAGGAGCCAAATGCAATCTCAGGCCTCCAGCCCACCGATTATAAGTGCAGAGGACACTAACACAACTGAAATGAAACAATTAACAGAGTCAGAAGCAAGGAAACAATAGCAGAAAGGCATAGAGGAATTCAGACCACTACAATCAAAATACCTCCTAGACCTAGAGAAACCATTCTTACAATTTATTTGGAACCAGAAAAGACCTAGAGTAGCAAAGGCAATCCTGGTCAACAAACACAAGTCAGGAGGCATTACAATTCCTGACTTGAAATTATACTACAAAGCTACTATGATAAAATCAGTATGGTATTGGCAACAAAATAGAGGATCAGTGGAATAGACTAGAAGATGCAGAGGCCCCTACAAACACACTCAACCATTTGATCTTCGATAAAGGGGCCTCTTTGCTGGAAGAAACATAGCCTCTTTAACAAATGGTGCTGGAAAAACTGGCTCTCTATATGTCAAAAACTAAATCTTGACCCAGATCTTTAGTGACCATACACCAAGCCAAAGTCAAAATGGGTCAAAGATCTTAACATTAAAACAGAGACACTCAATCTCCTGGAAGAGTAAGTAGGAGAAACTCTTGAAGACATAGGGGTAGGTAAAGAGTTCATGAACAAACATGTATCTGCACGGGAAACACTTGAAAGAATTAACAACTAGGACCATCTGTTATTGAGAAGTTTTTGCACCTCAAAAGAAATTACCATCAAAGTGAAAAGACAGCCCACAAATTTTGAAAATATCCTAACTCATAAGAACTCAGACAAGGGTCTGCTCTCTAAAATTTATAAAGAACTAAAAAATATCAGGACCCCTAAATTTAAGGATCCAATCCAGAAATGGGCATCCGAGATGAACACACACTTCTCAGAGGAAGAAATTAAAGAAGCAAATAAATATATGAAAAAATGCTCCACATCGCTAGCCATTCATGAAATGCAAATTAAAACAGCACTGAGATATCATCTCACTCCAGAAAGAATGGCTATCATAAAAAAAGCAACCAACAACAAATGTTGGAGAGGTTGTGGGGAAAAGGGAACACTTCTCCACTGCTGGTGGGAATGTAGACTTGTACAACAATTATGGAAATCAGTGTGGAGACCCCTTAAGACTCTAGGACTGGAAATCCCATTCAAGCCAGGTATACCCCTACTGGGAATTTTCTTGGAGGAACTGAAAACATCTCATCATAGGGATATATGTGTAGCTATGCTTATAGCAGCACAATTTGTGAGAGTGAAATCTTGGAAACAACCAAGATGCTCATCACATGAGGAATGGTTGAAAAAGATGTGGTATTTTTATACAATGGAGTATTATTCAGCTGTAAAGAATGATAAACTCAAAGTCTTCATATTTAAGTGGAGACCATTTGAAGACATACTTATAAGCAAAATAAACCAGACCCACATGTGCAAATATAGTATAGTCTCCCTAGTATAACTCAAAAGATGAATTGCAAATAGAAAAGTATGACACAATTAAAAGGAAATCAAGAACTTGAGGATTGGACAATGAGGAGAGGGCACAGAGAAACGTTGAGAAACATGACAGAGGCAAGACCATTCTCTTATACACACTAGATGAGTAAGACAATGATCCTGAGAAACATCAGGAGATTTTTGAAACTAGCAGTTAAGTAGTAAGATTCTCACCCCAACTAACTATATATGCTGATACCTGTGAACCAAGCAACTGCACTGAATTTAACAAAGTATAATAGAAGGGTCACACTCCAAAGTCCTGCCATTATGATCTTCTAAATATGTACTTCTTGTCATGACATACCAGATATTACTACATTGCCCTTTTTTAAAGGGTAGTAAATGAAAAATAAGACAAAAAAAATGTCACAAGACAGTCATGCTATAACGCTATTATGCTTTATATGGATGGATTTCTAAATATCTATGTGAATATATGGAAGTGTTCATTCCAAGTTTTAAAATTTTTTTCTTCTTCTTCATATTCTGTATGGACTTAAGAATTTAGTATTTCAATACTTGATGGAAAATACATGCTCCATGTTATGCCTATGATGTCTGATATTTAGAATAATAGTGTGGGTAAACTGAACTGCACATGTTTCAGGGTAATAATAAACTTATCTACTGGAGGGTTAACAACCTATGTTTGCAGATTAAAAAATGGAGAAAAAGAAAAGCTGCAAGATCAGCCAACATTTTAGCCCTAGCCTTTCAAGGTCAGTGAATATTCAGGACATAGGAGAACTTGTACTGTAACATCACGTAACTCAGTAGTGCCCCAAACTTTCTAGTCAAGGAGATTATGAGGCCACAGAGAAATGTGATCAATGATGTATAGTGTGCCTAAGGAGAGTCACATGGAGAGAAAACTTTCTCTCCAGCTTCAACAGAGACCAAATTGGTCAAGCAATGGCTGTGACTCATTCACAAGGCTAACACTGACAAGGGATCTACAAAGAGAGGTACAAGGTTAGAGGATAAAAACTGAAGGTACCTTACTGACCTTATCTGATAGAAAAGTTACATTTTTTTGTTATAAAGTTCTTGCTTTAACTTGGTCTTAACCATCCAGCATAAAAGTATAAAAATGGATGTATATAAAATAAAATTATATTAATATAATGAGCTGTGAATGGCTCAAGTCAACAAATTCCGTGGATAAACCACTTCTATTGTGGACTGCTGATTTGTGTTGGATTGTTTTATATATATATATATATATATATATATATATATATATATATATATATATATAGCCATCCATGTTTTGAAAATCTGTAATATGTATATCGTTGTATTTTTTTCAGAACTGTGTATTGTTGTAATGTTGCCCTGTTTATGTACTTTGTTCTCTTTGTTTTTGCTTCTATTTTTTACTCTTCAAGTTAAAATACAAATAAATACGTTTAAATAAATAAAAACATATACATATACTTCAACAGTTGAATAGCTATTAAAAGTTTCATGTTAGACTCCACAAATTAACTATACTATATTTCTCTATTTTATATTTAATACTAAGTTGAAGGTACAAGAGAGAAAATAAACTAAGTTCTACTCAAAAGAGTTTACTTTCTGGGAGGGGACATGCATATCCCAATCAAGACAAAAGGTAAACAAGGGCTTACTGCACTCATCTGTGTTGAACCAAACAAATCAATGTGTTAGGGAGTACGTAGAAGTTCTATGGTTCAGCGTGCATAAGGAGCCCACCTCTGCATAAGTGACTTCTAAACTAACAATCAAAGAATAAAAGGCAACAGAGGAAACAGAATTCCGTGCAGAGAAGAACGTCCACATAATCTTATGGAAAATAAATCAAGCACATAAGTTTAACTATCACATTGTTTCTCTTGTGTAAAAAACCCAAATGGTAAACAATGAGCACAATGGAAGATAGGAAAATAGGAAGAATGTGTTGAAATGGGAGGGGAACAAGGGGGGGGTGAGGAAGAAGAAAAGAAAGGAAACATAAAAGAAAATAAAAGAAGAAACATGGAAACAACATTTTTTTATAAATGGAAAGGAGGAAAAGATTTGAAGGGAGGGGACAGGGATGGGAATAAAAGAAGAATCAAAATATATTATGGAGACCACCAGGGCAACTTGATCCTGAATACACCCAGCGCACAGGCCTAGCGTGGAACCCTTCAGCAGAACTCCCTGAAAAGAGGCTAGAGGCAGTACCCACACAACTGATTCAGGAGCAGAATATCTTGCCAGAGTGACACAAAGGGGTCACCTGCAAGGCTCCAGCATGAAGAAGCAGAGCACAGCAACCAGACCCAAGGAACCCCCACCTGGAAGAGTCTGAACTTCATAGATCTGGACCTGGTGCTAAGGTAGTAACCCTATCTAAGCTCTACACCAAAGGTCAAAAGTCAGTGGTACACAAAATGACAAAGAGAAGAAACAAAAAGGAGTCTCAGGCCCCAAGTCCACCCAGTACAAATGCAGAAGACACTAGCATAGAGGAAATTGGAAATCACACACCTGAAATCTCTGAAATAATACCAATGGAAGAAAAGAAACAACTCCAGAAAGGTGTAGAAAAGATGAGATCAGAAATAATTTCTGAAGTCAAAAAAAGTAGTGATAACTATAATCAAAGAGGTACTAAGTGCTTCTAAAGAACACACTGATACAAAACTAGAGCAGAATATAAAAATGATGGAACCCCTGAATAAGCAATATAGGAAAGAAATGTATGAAACAGATCCAAAGTGATATACAGGAAATTAAAATCTCAATCATAAGCTGGCAAATCCATTTGAATAAAAGTAAAAATAGACTCTGACCTTAAAGACACCATTGCAGCTAGTGAAAAAGTAAGCAAGATCTCTTAAGAACAACTAGGATGCAGGGAAAAATAATTCAACATCTGCAAGATGATGCAAAGACTAATAGGCATCAATGAGAAAGAAGGAGTCAGTACAGATGATATAAAAAGAATATGGACAGAAGTAATAGCAGAAAACTTCCCAAATATGGGGCAATACTCTGACATTCAGGGAACTGAAGCATATAAAATACCAAATAACATCAGTCCAATTAAAACCACTCCCAGACATATAATAATCAAGATCCCGAAATTCAGCACAGGAACAGTATACTAAAAGCCGCTAAAGAAAAGAAACAGATCATTTAAAGGAAAACTCATCAGAATAATGGCAGATTTCTCTTCACAAACCATCAAGTCAAGAACATCATGGAGCAAAGCACTTCAAATCTTGCAAGAAAACAAATTCTAAACCAGACTGTTAGACCCTGAAAAACTCTCCTTCAAGTATAATGGAAAAGTAAAATACTTCCATGACAAAGAACAACTAAAGAATTTCATGACAAAGCCAAGCCTACAACAGACTACTAAAGGACATTCTAGAGAGGGATCAAAATGACCGCAACTCCATGAATGAGAATGGAAAGAACCCACCAAATAGGGCAAATGATTAAACACAGAAGAATAAGAGGTATACAATAGTAGTTTTTCGATTATTCTTTTGTAAACAGCAGCAAAATATTTCCATCAGCACACTCTACAAATGGACTTCTCTTGCACCTTATGGGTCATGATTCCATATGGGTCTACAGGTAGATTTCAAGGAAATAGCTGTAGCTCAGTCCCACAAGAGAAAGCTAGCCACCAGTAAGTATCACTGTCATTATCCATGTCTACAACAAACTAGAACTTTGTGCGATATCCTATCCCCAACCTGTTAGAAGTGATGGTCATTTATGTGTCATTCCAGCATTTATCTTATGTTTTATTTTTTACTATCATGAAAACTTTCTTAGTTCAATTGTTTTGAAACATTTAATTTTTAATTAGTATTTAATTTTCTGAATATTGCTTAATCTTAATTTTGTTTTAAGATTATACTATATCTTTGAATTAGTTTATCAAAAAGACATCATATGATATCTTCTCCTAGTATTAAAAACTTTAAAAAGCATATTTCCATTTTCTGTTGACTTTATATTACTTCTTCCCTATCCTTTATACACACATACACATACATATATGGAAAAAAATACATATATAACCCAACATAGGATTGGTATTGTTTCATAGAAATCTTCAATGACCTTTTAAATAAGGGTTCATCTAGTATATTTTATATAGTCTTGCATACCTATCACTTTGAGAGCTCTTTATTGTTCATCCAGGAGCATACTGCAACTTCTCTTGCCTT
>PVKA01053058.1:0-11430 GCA_004027165.1 Ctenomys sociabilis
CCTTTCCTCCGCAGAGGAAGTGCCGCACTAGGTTTTACATCCACACGCTACGTACGATATGTCAAAAGCCAACAACAGTAATAACATACAAGTTACATGTAAGTACAGGACGGCGCTGTCAGACCCCAGACTGTTGTCCACTTGCACGGTCACTCGGAAGATGCCCACGTTCTGGTAGACATGCTTGATCCCATCCTCCATGGAGCTGAGGTTGACATATGATACTGCAATGCCATCACCGAAGTCCACCTGGATGAGTGTCCGCTGAACATCACCCTGCAAAACAGCGAGGTCAGAGGAAGGGACTTATCGCTGGGATGCCCTGCCTAGAGCCGGGGCTGGCCCCAGCCCTAGCCCTGCTCAGCACAGGGCAACTCCAGCTCCTTCCTACAGCTGGAAGCAAGTCTATTTTGGCAGAAGCCCTGTGACTCTCCATGGCAGGCAGGGGTTTACTAAGACAGACGCTCTCCAAATCTGTAGGGTGCTAATGCATGAACAGTTCAAGGCTTGGAAAGCAGCGGTGTCTGATTATGAACATCAACTTGAGATTCAGTTCCTCAGAAGACTGGAAATCATTTTATCTTCCACACAACTCTATGAACAAGACACTCAATTTCCTAATATTTGGCTGATCTTATGTGACCATGAGCCACTCCCAGTGTCTTCAAGGACCTTGAATTATCCTTGTTATACCTGGTTTGTTTGTTGTTTCTTTCTTTTTTTTCTTTTCTTTTCTTTTTCTTTTTTTTTTTTTTTTTTTTTTTTTTTTTTTTTTTTTTTTTTTTTTTTTTTTTTTTTTTTTTTTTTTTTTTTTTTTTTTTTTTTTTTTTTTTTTTTTTTTTTGGTGGTATTAGGGATTGAACTCAGGACCCTGCATTTATCAGGCAAACATTTATTGCACTGAGCTATGTCCCTGGCCCTATGCCTGGTTTCTTAACTTGTTGAATAAAATGTAGAAGACACCTTGCCTGACATCCTATGTAGCAGTGGACTCAGCCCTGTCACTACTTAAGAAACAATGGCTCACCAAGCTTGGTGTACACACTTGGGAGGCGGAGACAGGAGGAGCCCAACCAGCCTGCGATTTAGCAAGACCCTGTCTCAGTACACTAAAAAGAGAAGAGGGAGGGGCCATAGCTCAGTGTAAAAGCCTTTTATAGTGCTGGTTCCATCCCCAGTACTATAAAAACAATCACATTAATGGCTAAATATTTTATATTTAAAAAGAAAGAAAGAACAAACAAACCAGGTATAACAAGGACAATTCAAGGTCTTTGAAGACACTGGGAGTGGCTCATGGTCACATAAGATCAGCCAAATATTAGGAAATTGGGTGTCTTGTTCATAGAGTTGTGTGGAAGATAAAATGATTTCCAAAGTCTTCTGAGGAACTGAATCTCAAGTTGATGTTGATAATCAGCCAATTCTATGGCAATGCCAAAAGAATCACCTTTATTCTTCATGGAATTTTAGAGGGGAAGAAGGAGTGAGCAATGTTCCCCCATTTATCCCATAAGGAAGCTGAAGCCTAGAGAACTTCCATGGTCTGCCCAATGGAGTTCTTCCAGCTTCCTCATTACAGCGGGAATTGGACTGCTAAGGGTGAACTGCTGGAGGCTTCTTTGGGGCTTGGCTCCAAGAGCCATTGGCACGCTGGATGACTGTGCCAGCTGCTCAGTCTCCCTTCATCTTGGGGACCAGGTTTATGAAATGGGTTTAAAAAATCCTTGCCTAGGAACCCCAAGGGTTGTCATAGCAATGTCCAGGTAACCAACAAACTGGGAAGGGCCCTACGGAAACACGTCTTTAAACATTCAGCTGTGCAAGACTTAGTGTTGCTTTAAAGAGTAGTATCAAGTGATTCTGAATTTCTCATGCACAAACAGAAGATAATATGTATTATAAAGTCCAGAACTATGAGAAAGAAATGGCATTTAAAATGACAATTTAGATTTTCAAGGAACTAAGTTGCTTAGATCTAACTGGAGAAAGCAAGCTTCCCTCACATGCAGACAGTCAATGCTTTAGCAAGATTGCTTGCCTTTCTTCTTTCTTTCTTTCTTTCTTTCTTTCTTTCTTTCTTTCTTTCTTTCTTTCTTTCTTTCTTTCTTTCTTCCTTCCTTCCTTCCTTCCTTCCTTCCTTCCTTCCTTCCTTTCTGTCTGCTTCTTTCTTTCATATTCGTTCTCATTTTCTGGGAAATTTTTTTAAGGGAAACATTTGAACTAGAAGTGTATTTTCGATTAAGTAAGGTTTATATGGCATCATGTTTTTCAAAAGGCCAAGTTTAAAATGCTGACATTTAAAAGATTAATTTAAAGACAGAAGAAAAGCAGTTCAAATCGTATGCATCTATGTGCCCAACTCCTCTGATCTATGCCCAGCCAAGCACTGTGTGGGGCTCAGAGCAGCCGATTCTCCGAAAAAAAAAAAAAAAAAATAGTTTAGCTCTCAGTCAGCACACAGGAAAGGGTCTCCCCTGGGGGAGGAAAAGAAATGCCACTGAAAACTACAAAGAAATATCTGCCAGCTCAGTTGTTGTACAAGGACTTGAACTCCCCTCGCTAATAAATAAAAGTGTCAACCATCGCTGCTCTGTCGTCCTTCTCTTGAAAAGCCCAAGTGGATGATCAGGCTTGTGTTTCTGGGGCATGCGCACTTCCAGTTCGGCTTTCTACAGATCTTCGGGAGGCAAGGCCAGGCGCGCATCTGGGGGAAGAGCCCGCTTATTGAGACAAGGCAGTATCTCGGCAGGAGGGGTGACTCGTGGCATGAGACAGACAGAAGGTTCCATAGACATCAGGCTGGCAGCCAGGAGGAATGGGCCTGGGGTGCTTTGTCAGGACAGAGTAGACATGGGCAGTTATTTGTACGGGAACTGAGGAACAGTGTGACTGTCATATTTTCAGCCAGTATTTTTGCAAATGGTACAGAGAAAGCAGCAACCTGCAGCCCAGGGAGGAGTACGATTTTAGCTGCCCTTGCTCAAGTCATTTTTTCCTCTAGCAGTATTTGCCTTCTGCTGGCCTAGCCTGAGAAGTCCTGTGCTCCACTGCTCTGTCTGTCGATCTGCCGCCCTTGTCTTCTGGCTTCACAGAACTCCTAAGTCTGTGTTCACAGTGGTGTTCACCATGCACAGGGCAGATGCACGTAGTTGGGACCATCACTATGTGTGGGTGGAGGCCTCACTGCTGCCTTTATGGAGGCAGGCTTGTGGAACACACACACACACACACCCACACCCACGTGCGCACGTGCTCGCGCACACTACAGATAAGTCGTACCCAAATGAACAAATGTGGTCTGTGTTTTCAAGATCTTACAACTACTCATGAGGAAGATGTGCTTGAAATAATCAAAAGGAAAACACAAAAAATACTGCAGGCAGTGAGAATGGGCAAGGGCACGGGGTCCTAAGTTTGTGCAAAAGGAAGAACTGGAAATTTGACCTGGCTGGGCGCTTCAGATATGTGTCATCTCCTGCTGCCTCTGAACTTCTCCATCTCCTTGAGTCCTCACTGAAGTTCTCTCCATGAAAATAACTTATTACATCTTTCAGGATGGGAGAAAAGTGGTGTCCAAGATGGGCCACTATTTCCTTTCTTCGTCTGATGCTATTTCAGCCTGCAACTGTATTTAGGACAAGGTGTTCAGGTTGTAGAGGGTCTCGCTGCATAGATCTGACTCGTAGTGACCCTCCTGTTTACAGCTCCCAAGTGCTGGAATTACAGGCATGCAGCACCATGCCCATTCTCTATCATGCCTCGGTGTGCCCTGGGGGCAGGGACAGCACTGCAGCCTGGGGATCAAACTCCCAGCCCCTGCATCTGCCTAAGCAGGTGCTTTAATCTGCTGAGCTATTTGGCCGGTTTTCCATCAATATCTTCATTCAGCCATTTCTAACTAAGGATGCATTGCTGTGAATTCCAATCCCACACCTCCCATCTGCCCTCTGGTAACAGAATTTTATGTTTAAGTCATGAACAGGACAGAGAGATGAGGAAGGCTTGGCTCAAGTTGGCTCCTAGAGAATTATTCTGTGTAACTGAGAGTTACCTCCGTCTAATAAATGAAAAATCATTTTCCAGTGGAAGCCAGGCTGGCAGACGTGTATGTCACCACATAGAATTCTTCAGGTCTGCTGTCCCTGACTCATCTACTGCCACCCATGTAGTTACAGAACCGAGAATATTAGCTCCAAAGTGCCTCAGAATGACAGAGCCTCACAGGATTCTCCATGGGCCTCACTGATTCTGTCACAGGAAAACAAATACATCAGATAGCAACAATGAAGCGAGATTAACCTGAGCAGGGAAAGGTGCATGAACCTATCAGCTCCTGGAACAGGGACTCAGAGGACAAGGGAAATAAATGTCACGGTGACCGAACCTTGGCAGCTCATCAGAGGCAGCCGCCAAGACACCCCTGAGCCACTCAGAAGGCCGCTGCAGATGGCAGAAACTCCCATGTCAGACCCTGGCTCAACACAGCTGCACAGGGCCTGACTCCAGCTTCAGAGACATTTGTCTTGGGTGGAACATAAACATCATCCAATGAACTCCACAGAGAAATGACTAGCAAAACCTATTTTGATTAAAAATAAACAAAACTAAAACAGTTGATCCACCATGCACCTGGGCATGCTGGTGTGGGAATACAGAAGGTGCCAGCAGGCACACCCAGTGGACTACCAACTGCCAGGGTGGGGAGATACAGAGGAACACCCACAGGACTGAGCCAGAGAGTCAACAGGGAGCGGGTTATCATACAACACCAGAAACCCTATAGGATACAGTTTCATCCTCTATTAAGAGTGTAAATATTGATTGACTATATGGGAAATAACTATAAAATGACTATGGATATTTAAGCAGGGCAGGCTCAGGCACCACTGCTTGGTAGACCTGCTCCAGGCAGGCAGAGTCTGATTAACAAGGGCTTGACCAATAGGAAAGATGGTAACTATCCTACAAAGTGACCTGGTTTAAAGACAACTGTAGAATAAGTATATGGGTGAAAATCCTATCCACATTCTCTTTTTATTTTTTCAAAATAGATGAATGTGGGCAATGAAAGTGCAGATTTTGAAAAGAGGTTTGAGGCATGCTCTTCCTAATTCCAGCCCTATTTTCCCACTAGTCCTGCATGGAAGACATGTGAACTATCTACAGAGCTCACTCTCAGAAGGTGCCGGAGTGTGCAGTCATTCACCTCAAAACAGAAGAAAAGGCAGCTTTCCTTCATAAGCAACACAAATTGCTGTTGTTTGAATGTCCCTTCTGGTCATCCTCATGAGACGGCGTTTGCCATGGTATAAGTGGTTCCTGAGAGAACCCTGGCTTGGCCTCCTCCTGGCTCCTGGGTGCACCTACTGTCTTTCTCCTTCCACTGCAGCACAATGCTCCAAGGCAGTCCTCAACAAGTGTAAGCCCCTCAGCCTTAAACCAGAAACCCCTAATCCTCAAACCAGCCCCCAGAAAAGTGAGAAGTGGGGCTTAGTGCCTTAGAAACTACCAGGTTAAATCAGTCAGAGAAGCATGGACATGCCGTGACATGGTCACGTGACATGCCAGGCTCATCCTAAGATGCAGGAAACTGAAGCTTGCCCCTGGGAGAATGCTGGTGGTGTGGGTGTGTAACAAACACCGAGACATGACGTGAGGAAACACACTGTGCTGGAACAGTGTCGGAGGTTTCGGTATGACCATTTATAAAGGCAATCTGAGGTTTTCTTGCAGAGTTCAGAGCAATACATTGAAAGGCTGTGGTGCCTGCCCTGAATCCACTTCCTAGGTAATTTGCTAGATGAGGTGCTGCACTTAGAATGGGCCAGAACACATAGCACAGGAGGAACACCTGGCTAGTGGAAGCCGTAGATGGCCGGAGGCTGGGTTCTGTTATTACCACTGTGGGGAGCTTTGGAGCGGTCTCAGCAGGCTTCTGTAGAAAACGACTGCAGGACAACATGAATTGCAGTTGTCTTATAAATGCGTACTGTGAATGACTTCTCAAATTCACTCATAAAGTAAAACATTCAGGTTGTAATAAGAAGAAACTTTCACTTTTAAAATAAGTAAAAGGATGATTGCTTTAGGAATAAACCTGTGCAACTGCCTTTTCCTAGTAATAAAATGAGATAAAAAGTTAGCTTTATTTAAAAAGAGAAAGAGAGAGAGACAGAGACAGAGACAGAATGAAAGTGATACATTCATTGGGCAAATGAGGAAATATATAAAAGGATAAAAATAAAATGAAAATCATACCTAATTTTACCACCCAGAAATTACACTGTTCAGATTGTTCAGTACCATTTTAATAAATAGGCATGCACATGGACATACACACAACCACAACCACCACAACAGCTCTGCCTCATTATATTCTTTGGGACTTTGTTGTCAGTGTTTTAAGCAGCCTTGTCATCTTTGTGTCTCCCTTCACTTGAGACTTAGCCAAGTCCCCCACCATTCTCTATGAAATAGATACATGGCTGCTTGCCCTGGATGTTGCTCCATTCTTCCTCCAAGGAAATCTGCTGTGAAGTGAGTTAAAGAGGTTTTCAGGGGTTCTACAAGGGGAAGGGGTACCCCAGAAAGTCAGGCGGAAGCCTGGGAGCTGGAGCACCAGCTCTTGTCCTCTCAATTCCTTCATTTGAAAGTTAACGACCGGCAGGCCCACTGCCCCCACTGTCCTCCTTCACATGAGCCATGAACGCTCCTGTGCTTGCCCTGGGATCACACAGCATCCGCTTGTCTCCTTGGGATGCTGGAGCACCCTCCGCTCAGGTGAAGACCCTCTGCAGTCCTCACTGCCCGCCAGGTGCACACACCCTGAGCACTGACCAAGTGCAGCAGAGACCTGAACAACAAGCCAATATCCACACAGCCAGGGCCTGGAAATACCACACAAGGTAAGGACCCCATAGTGGGGTGAAACTCCAACCTGTGGATCACTGCCACCCACGCATATAGTGTAGGATGGTGGTGTGCAGAGCCTCGCAAAGCAAGCTCAGACACTGGCAGTCTGAACCGAAGGCTATCTCAGGACTCAGCCTCTGGGGCATTCCCTGAACTGAAGTCTCTGCAGTGAGCCTGCTCTCTCCTTTCATTTATTCGGCTGACTGAAGTTCTTGGCCAACCCCGGTCACCTGAGACCCTAAGAACAGACAGCACTGTCCCACTGCATGTGGACCACTTCTGAGTGCAGAGAAAACTGTGGCTGAGGACAAGCTGCTCACCGGGTGACTCACACTCCCTGCACCAGGCCTCCCGCGGAAGGCAGCCTGTGCCGCCTGCCTCATTTGTAGTGAAGCAGCTAGCTAACTCCTTGGACTCAGACAGGACAAGGCTGAATGGAGTGAGGCCTGACACAGAGGAAGCTGCAAAGCTCTGGCTCCTGGAAGCCCAGGCTGGCTCCTCCCTGTGCATGGGGACGGTACCCAGGCCTCTACGGGGGCAGCGAGCTGGCTTTCCAGCTGACACCTGCAGGCCCCACACTGCCTGCTGACTCCAGAGGTCCTTCTTCCTGCTCCAAACAAGCTTCCAAAACCAGACGAAAAAGTGTAGCAGGAATTCAAAGAAAGGGATGTTTTGTGGAAAGCTTCGTCTGCAGCCATCTTCTGTACCATCTGATGGCAGGCAGGACCAGGGAGTATTTATTAAGTTTTATTACCTTGTGGGGTGCTTCCCTGCCCCCCAGAAGTCCTTCAGTGCATGTGAAATTGTGGATCCTATTAATCCACCTAATGAGGACACAGCCCTCGTGCTTCACAGTTAAAGCTCACTAAAGTCATAACCATAAATTTCCCTTATTATATTCCAGTCTTTGTATGTAAATTGAAGTATTAAAACAATGAGCTACAGATCAAAGTTTTAGTTTTAATCCCTTGCCTCAGATTTAATTTTAAAGCCTTAAAATATGCAGAGAATTGCATCTCTTTATTCTTACAGCTGCTTGAAACAGATTTAATTATCTCCAGCTATACGCACATGCTACTTCTGCTAACGGCTCTCTCCAAAGAGCGCCTTTCAACTCCACGTTATGGGGCCCCGAAGACAGATGAGGCCTGTCCACGAGGTTCCTCAGCCCCCGAGCTTCCTCAGCCTGCGACTCCATGTACCGCGCTTCTCTGAGAAGCTATGCTATCCTGCCGAAGCTCGCCAGGCTCATCCCGTGTCTGCCAGTGGTCCACAGCACACTTCCTGTGCTGCCACTTCATCCTGTATGTCTGGATTCCACTGCAAAACACCTCTGCTGAGGTGTGGTGGTACAGTGGTGCGCACAGGTGCCATCCAAAGTGTCCATGCTTGACTCCTTAAAGTTCATCCATAGCTAGAAAATGTTCTCAGACACAACGTCACAGATCCACCGGCTGCTTCTTGGTTGGACCCAGATCAGTTGTTCTTTGTTCTTAAGGAGGAAAAGGCCACTACACAAATGCACTGTCATGCACTTGCACATTCTCCATTCAGCGTGTGCCACACTGAGCCTATGATGGGAGCAGAGCTGCTGCATGGCCGAGGGCCTAGGGAGGGCTCCTCCCGGCCTACATGTGGAGAGAGCCTGGAGGTAGCAAGGATGGGGCTGAGAACAAGCACGCAGCTCTCCAAGTCACGCTGCAGGGGAGCCCCTGAGGGACTCTGGAAGCACGGTGGTCTGGAGTCTTGGTTGTTACCTAAATGTTAGAATGACTTTCAGGAAGGGTTTCCACTGCTTATCCATGGAAAGTGGGAAGTGTTTTGGCTCACTTACATATAAACTTATGTGAAATTATAAGCCAGGTTCAGGGCAGCTTCCTTTGAGTTTCTCTTGTTAATTGAATGTTCTCCACTTGCTCTGGTTTTAACCTTCTTTTCATTGATACTCTTACACTGGAATAGGGACTTGCTCTATTAGATAATAAAGGGAAAGATTTAGACATCAGATGAAGACTTTCTTTTGGATGCCATTCAAATTTTATAGAGTCTTTTCTTGTCAGTTCTAGGGTTTATCTCTACTCTCCCTGGGGAAGCCTATTCAAATCCACATATGTTTATTCAGCTTATCTCTATGAATGCTTCAGGCATGTTGAGCAGACAATGCTGGAGGTGCAAATGGGAGTGACATGATTCCCTACCTTAATGATATTCATAATTTATTAGAGGATATCAAAAATATTATTACAATATGATGCAATAAAGTAGTTTTCTCTCTTTTTTATTCTGCATAGTGATACAGGCAGGGCCACAGGGTCCTGTAATCTGAGCCCCATGGGAAGCAAAAGCAGATGAGTTGTAAGTTTGAGTTCAACCTGGTAAATTTAGCAAAATGAATAAAATAAGACAACATAATGATTTGGGATTGTAGCTCTGGGGAAGAACGTGGGAAAATCCTTAAAACTTAAGAAAAAGGCACCAGGTAGATAATTTTTAATTTGATAATTGATGATATTTTAATCTATATCTAAGATATTCACGCTTGCTTTCCATGTGTCTGAACTTTGTTATGGTCCTTCTTCTCCTTTCACTGACTTATTTTGGGCTAATAGAGCATTTCAAAATTATTCTAATTCCTTTGCAGGGACTTGGTAGTTAAGTACTACAACAATATTATTTTTTTATTTGTTATACTAGTTATTAAGAGACACATTCTAATTATTTTGGAGCCTAATGTAAGTGAACACTTTTGCCTCTTTAGAGGCATTTCATGAACTTTAATTTACTTTAATTCTACCCTTGGACTAAGTGATTATTCAAATATTTTAACTTTTTCATGTACTTAAAATTCCAAAGCTGATTATCATTCTGTACCTGCATACAGTCCCTGCCTGTTTCTAGTTTTGCATGCCATTCTTTAATTTGTGTTTCTCTGGTGGTGGTGGTGTTGGTGGTGGCAGCTGCCGTGTGTGTGTGTGTGTGCATTTTCTGGAGTCATCTTGCTTATCTTGCCTGAAGAAGTCCCTTTCATGTTTCCTTTTGCAGAAACTGGTGCGTTTGATCCGTTGCTCAGCATTATTTTCAAGACGGCTTTATCACAATTTTATCTGTGTTTCACATAACATTTCAAAAAATTCGTTTAATTTTCTTCTGAACTGTTTTTAAAATTTGTCTTCATATTTAAGCTGTTTCAGTCTAATGTCTAAGTCTATCTTCGCCTTGCATCTAACCTCTTTGGATTTTGCTGTTTTCCCTGAATCTATGTGTTCTTAAGCAGTACCTCCCATCAGTTTTAGAAAATCATGCGGGATTATCACCTGAAGGATAATTCTGGCTCCTTCTCCTCTCCATCTCCTGGAGCTATAATTACACTGTGCTGGCTCTTCAACTCTTGGTTTTCTTTTTTTATTTATTTTTGGTGGAACCAGGGATTGAATTCAGACCCTTGCACTTTGCCAGGGAAGCACTTATTCCACTGGGCCATCTCCCATGTCTACGGCCATACCACCCTGAACACGCCCGATCTCGTCTGGTTTTCTTTTTTTGATTTCTATCATTTTACTCTTATCCTGCCTAGCCAATCCTTTCTACTAGGATATTTACTAGCCATCAGAACTCTGAACCCATGGCACAGAGTGACAGGAATCCCCAAAGTTCCCGAAAGGAAATGCCACCTAAAATGATGGACTCATCCCAATCAATTTCCTGTCTTGGCAGAAAAAAATTTTGCTCCCAGATATTTAGTTATTCTCTTTATCCTCTCCCTACTCTCCAGTCTCCTTTCTATTCTTCCTTTTTTTCCTCTCTCTAACTGCACACACACACACACACACACACACAGTTTGCTGCAAACTAATGGTTTTCCTTTGCTCACAGGACGGTATATAACCTGTGAATTTGTAGACATCAACATTGTATGGTTAGATTCCAACTTACTGAATAGAAATTCCTGAGGATATGACCAAGAAATAACACTGTATTTTAGCACACTTTCTGCGTGATTTTTCTTTATAGTAGAGATAGATCCACTGTCAGAAGAGGAAAATTGAATTCAATATTTGATATTTTCATTCTGGAGTCGCTATTAACACGTAAAATCCCTCTGCATTCACGGGGCTGAGGGCTGCGCTGACACCGGTAGGTCACCATGCACAGCTGAAGGGAGGACTGCCCAGATGAACACTTCAGGCAGCTTAATGAACTGCTCACGCGTGCGCGCCCACCCACTTCATGCATTCATAGGACCTTGCCAAGCAGACAGAAAAACAACCCGCCTCGTCTACTATCTGGTTGGAAATTCCAGGTCACAGTAACTTGGCAAGAAATAATGGATGGTCCAAGGGCTGTCCCTGTGGCGCTACCAAAGCCCAAGCTCACGAGTGTTCCAAGCGTGATGGTCAGCCATTCCATGATTGGCTGTGGTGTGGCGGGTTTGTCTAATCTGCTGCTTTTGAGAAAGACTTCGGGCTGACATGGGGCAAAAGCATCAGCTGGTGCATGTGTGTGTGTGTGTGTGTG
>PVKA01053059.1:0-11415 GCA_004027165.1 Ctenomys sociabilis
TGATATAATTCAGCTATAAAAAAACCTGTAAATATAATTTCATGTATGCACCTTGTACAGTACCAAAACGTTATGAAAACAGTTTGCAATGTATTAATTCATCGACTCTGTATGGTTAAGGTGTCTTGAAACTGTCTGATTGACATTTGTATTTTAATAAAATAAAAATAAATGGGAAAAAAAAGATAAAAAAAATAAATAAATAAATAAATAAATCAGATGAGACTTTCAGTCTCTGGCTAGTCCCTGCTCAGCCCGAAGCAGTTAATGAAGAGGAATTCTCACCTTCTGTACTCAATTGAGAATACAGGATTCAGTGTTTAACAATTCCAGTTCCTAATCAGCATTCCAAACAAATGTTCTGGAAAAAATAGTAATTAGGAATGTGTTTAGGGCAGCAGAATCCTGGGTCAGAGTAGGTTTTGTTTCACCTGTTGCAGATTTTTGAGATGATTAAGGCCATCATTTTTAATTTAATATTACTTGTGTGTTGTTTATATAAAAATGCCACATTTTGATAAATACTATTCCTTTATTACCTTGGAATCTGACTCAGCCTCTTGTCCTCCTAATTAGTGTTTAAGACTTCTCTCAATTGCCGATAAAAGGATTTACTTTAACAAGTACAAAAGGTGATTTACCTTTTGGGTTGTATAAAAATGAAGTATACATCCTGAGGCCATAATATTAAGCTGAGCTGTAAATGGCTATGGTTGACAATTTCTTTGAATAACTCACTATGGTTGGGTTGTAAATATATGAAAGTAAGGTCTTTATTTGCTGTCAGCATTTATATCAAATGATAAATAGATGAGTATAAAATGAATAAGGGATTGAAGGTTACACTCAGGGGAAATGGAATAGGATAGAAGAAATAAAATATGATAAAAGGAAATTATTTTTTTCTTTTTCTAAATGTGTTTAGTACAGGGTCTACAGGGTCTCACTATACAGATTGGATTCATAGTGATCCATATGTTTTTCAGTCTCCCAAGCGTAGGATTACAGGCGCATGCCACCATGCCCAATCTCAATCACTGTTTCAGTGAGCCTCAGGGGCAAGGCCAGTACAGCACACCAGGCATCAAACCCTGGTCCCTGCAACTATCTAAGCAGGTACTTTAATCTACTGAGGTATATGGCTGGCCTTTTTTGTTCCAGTAGCAGGGATCGAACTCAGGATCTTGAACTTGCCAGGCAGGCACTTATGCCACTGAACTATGTCCTTGGTCTCCAAACTTTCAAAGTTGTACTATTACAAAAGAAAAATTGAAGTTTCAGTATATAAGCTCAATGACTCCCTTTCAGCTAAAAGGGATCTGCTTGTTTCCTTTTTACTTACAAATGATCCTTTTTTAACTCATAAATGAAGCACTCTTTTGGGACTTTCTATATGAACAGAACATTATCTCACTACGGATGGCCCACCCATAATGGTCTACCTATGAGACAAGACTAAGACTGTAAATTTTTGATTTCCACAGATTCTCACTACTAAAAATTAATAAATGATCCCAGTTCCCAACTGTATTGTGCCTCATTTATCTGAGCACCCATAGTCAATTCTTGAAGTGAATCCTATATCTCTAATGAACCTCATGTCTCAAAAAAATGAAAAAATAAATATTTAATTATTCAAATGTTCTATTTGTATTGGAAGTTGCCTAGGAATGACCAATATCTATTCCATTTCAATTAACACTTCTTCCTTTACCCTATAGGACTAGAGCTAAAACTGTGGATTCTAGAGGACCAATGCCCTTTAAACTTCTATTATCTGTAGATATGACTTTTTTTTGTATTTTAAGGAAAGGTCTACAAGGTGTTCGGGGTCTCACTAGTAGATCAGACTCATAGTGATTCACCTGTTTACAACCTCCCAACAGCTCGGATTACAGGAACACACTACCACACCCAGTTTCAATTGCCATCTCAGCTCGCCCAGGGGGCAGGGCCAGCACTGCAGGCACAATGATTGAACCCCAGGCCCCTGAGCCTGCTTGCAGGTGCTTTAATCCACTGAGCTATTTGGCCAGTGCTTTATAGATATTACTGAGGTAGTTTTTATTTGTTTTTTTTTTGTTTTTTTAAAAACTTCTATAACCACAGTTGTTCACTCACTAACATTTCCCATTTTTCCAAGAAATCTCTTCCCAAAAGTTTATGGATCTCATCTCTTTTATTAATTAATTTATTTATTTTTAAATTTTTTTTGCTGTCTCACGCCACCCTGAGGGCAGGGCTTGGGCGGCATGTGATGCAAGATTGAACCGCAGTCCCTTGTGCCTGCATAAGCTTGCCTAAGCAGGCACTTTAGACCACTGAGCTATCTCACAGGTTGATATTTATTTATTTTTGGTACTAAGAATCAAACTCAGGATCTTTTTTTTTTTTTTTTTTGTCTTTTTTTTTGAGACAGGGTCTCACTATGCAGTTCATGCTGGCCTTAAGCTCACTTTGTAGCTCAGGCTGGTCTCGAACTCACAACAATCCTCCTGCCTCAGCCTCCTGAGTGCTGGGATTACAGGCCTGCGCCACCACGCCCGGCTAAACTCAGGATCTTGAGCATGCCAGGAAGGCACTTATGCTGCTTTGGTGTCTCCCTGATCCTCATCTCTTAAGGCCCAACTTTCACTGAAACCAAACTACTTCATCGTTAAAACCTTAACATATTTTATACAGGACAAATTTATAAGTGGTTTAGGCTCATAACAATTATGCTTTTGTATAGTAGTTTAAGAATGCATTTTATTTTAGGCAAAATAAATTTTTCTTAAACGTAGCAAAACACATTGAAAGTCTCAAACAACCATTTTACATATTTATGAATGGTATTTCAAAGTTTAACAATTGCCCATTTGTATTAAATACTTTTCCTTCGTTGGCACAAAATACCCCAAACCCACAACTTAAGAGGAAGAAAGGTTATTAATGCTCATGGTTTTTAGAGGACTCAAGCCATTGGTGGCTGGGTTCAGGATAGATTCAGAATTGTGGAAGTCATGGCAGAAGATTTCTACAGCAGTCAGGAAGCTTCAAGAAACAGGAGGATATAGGGACAGGAATACACCCATTTAGGCCATAATTTTGTTTGGAGACCATAACTTCAAAGAGAGAATGATAATATAATGCCAGGCGCATGAGGTTTCAGAGAGGAATGAAGGCTTTATTGAAAACAACTAGAGGCTGTTCAGATTTCATTTTGGCAAATAATTTATCTATGTTTTGTCATGTCCTCAGACTTTGTGTGTGACTGAAATTTAGGGTAAAGGAAACTTACTCTGGTGGAGGAACTCTCAAGGCAGACCAGCATTAAGGCTGTGCATGGAAAATGCTGGCTGCCTTTAACCAGCTTCCTCGCAATGAATAAGTAAATAAACAAACAAATAAACAAATAAATAATAATTTTAAAAGGGCCGGGGAGATAGCTCAGTAGACATCTACAAGGTAAGACTTTGCATTGAAGCTTGCCTGACAAGTACAGGGTACTGAGTTCAATCCCCAGTACCACAAAAAATAAATAAATAAATAAAAATAACCAGCTTCGTTTCTCACTGGTAGCATTGGTCCATTGTCATTAGCTTTTCAGTCATGCAGTAGGCAAGAGCTGTGTTGTGTGTCTCAGAAGAAGTCCTGGGAGGCCATAGAGTATGCCTTTGAGAGGGAACTGTGTGAAGTGCTGACAGTGAAAACAAAAGTTTAGTGGAAACCCCAGGAAGCTAGAAACATCAGGAGTGATGAAGGTCTTCTGGTACATTTACAAGCAGCAAATGAAACCAGCCTGAAAGCAGCCATGTGGGCTGAAGCATACATCACCATAGCTCGCCACAATCAGCTCTATGTGCTAGAAATGAAGGTACAAGATTTAATGTATCTTCCCCACACCCCTCTGTTTCCTAGTTGCCTTGCCTTTCAACATGGTATTTCTGCCTTGGAATAAGATTTAATGTTCCCTCCTGAATTTTAGTCTTGCATTGGTTTAGTTTCATTCTAGTCTTCTATTCCTCTCTTGGAGTAGAGACCCTGTCTTATCTCTCATTTCCTTTAAAGATCAAAAGAAAAAATGTTTCTTGCATACAATGACACAAGACAGTCACAGCAATGACCCCACATCTGCTACCAATTTTCTACATTTGTCACTTTTCCATCACTAGGACAAAATATTCAACACCCACAACTTAAAGATGGAGAACTTTATATTTGCTTATGATTTTTAGAAGATTCAGTCCATGGTTTTCTGGTTTCAAGGAAGAAATCCCATGTTAAAAGGCACAGCAACTGGGAAACAGAGAGGTTTCGGGAAAGAGTCAAAGACAAGAATATACTCATCCAGGTCATGTGCTCAGAGGCCTGCCACTTCTGTCCAGGCCCCAATATTGAACAGCACAGTTGGCTATTAACCTATCAACAATGTAATCCACTGATCAGTGTAGCACCCTCATGATCCAGTCACATTCCAAAATCCTCACCTCTGAACAAGAGATTTTCATATCTAAACCATAACACCATGCAAGCAAGATTGGTAAAAGATAGCAAAAATAACTATAAAATGTGGTAATATCTATAACCTTTAGTGCTACCAGAGTTCAACACACACAAATTGGTAATTATTTTTCATGTCATTAAATTTAACTGATTTGTAAGTACAATTACTACAAAGATTCTACCACATTTTAAAAATGAAACTCATATAATAAAAACACCTTAATCCAGTTAAGTCTGTAAAGTTTCACACTCAAAATTCAGCACCTCTAAATCTCACATCAATAAGCAAATAAAAGTGTGGTAAGTGAAACTGCTTAATTCTTATCAATAAACTATTATTAAAACAAATAAGAACACTTCTAAATTGTTCTGTCAAATGGAGCATTAAAATTTCACTGACAATATTTTTGATTAAGTCATTTGGAGGGTTAAATCTAACTAGTTATAATTGTTTTACACTAACAGGCCGCTGGTGTAGTGGTATCATGCAAGATTCCCATAATTGTTTTACACAAGAAAGGGAAAAATACTATCTAAACCACATTAGCTTTACCTTTCATTTTACATCATAGGATTAACAACTTCCATTAGAGTATATTCTCAAATTGCTGAGATAGAAAGACCTGTTAAATCTCTACAATACCTTAAATATACTGCAAACAATAAAAATGTGGTAATTATAATTGAACATATGACATTCAAAGATAACAAACCAGTAGTAGGCATGAGAAAAGCTCCTCATCAGTTAAAACATTTAGCTGCTTTTATGAAGTAAATGCCTATGACAAGAAATCAACAGAATGAATTAACGAAATAAGCTCCTTTTCCTGTTGAAAAATCTTGCAATACTTCCTATAACCTTCCTGTAAGCACAGAGGGCTCAACTTCGGACACCTGTGAATTTGTTTCCACTGCATTTTTTCTTGCCTGCTATACCATATAGTCTAAACCCAGTTTAGTTGCAATTGCTTTAAAAAAAGAACAAAATAGCCATATAACATTCCAAAGTGTGGTTTTAAAGATAGCACAAGTATTTGAATGCAAAGCTTTACCTTTTAGATGTCAAGCAATGGGCGTCTTACCTCAAAATATCCTATTGTGAATCAATTTGTTGGCATTCATCAAACATTTTTAGGAGGTGTACAGTGGTGTCTGCTGCAGCAGTATGCTATTAGGTTGCCTGAAATGGATCCCATGCTCCAACACAATAGACATGTTTTTGTGTTTAAGTGTTGCCCACTTTTGTAACAACACAAAGTTACTCTAAACATCTAAGTCCTCAGGGCACAGTGAACCAGAGGAAAACAAAATACTTTGACTGAATCTTGCTAATACTAAATATCGGTCCTATGAAGACCGAAGTTCACTTTGCCTCTGCTTTTACTGACCAACCAGGTGGGAACTGCAAGTGAGAAACAGGGGCGAAGCAGGTGAACAGCAGTCACCTGAATGTAGATAAATCCAGCCTCCAGTCTAGGCTTGGATTGTTAAAATCCGTACAAAAAGCTAAGTTACCAAAGAACATCGGTCCTGTATATGTAAACGTCCCAGGGTTTACTTCACCACCTTAGTGTTTTTGTCACTCTAGGTTTATAAATCACCCAGGGTTCAACAGTGACCTGTAGAGCACACTCACTACCTGCCAGGGTTCCCAGAAAGCAAATCCTGCGAGATGGTGAAAGAAGGACACATTGAGCCAAGCACGATACTCTGCACAACCTCCAGTATCATTTCAAAGTGCAAAGTGAGCAAACTTACAATTCCAGCATGCCCTGCGATGTAGATGCCTTTGAGGCCATGCCTGGACCTGGATTCACTCATTTTGCACACTGGAGCCTACTGCCTCCCCAAGGGTAGCCCAGTTTGGATAGCGAGTGCTCCGCCACCCGGCAGCTTCGAGGGGGCTTGCCCTCGCACTCTGCTCGCTCGCACTTTTGGCTCACGGCCAGGGTTCTACTCAAAAGAGGAGTTGAGTCCAGCCTATCTCGGCCACCGCACTAACCTCGCTAACGCTGGTGCCGCCGCCGCACACCTCCATTTCTTGGTTCCACCTCTCTTCCTGAGGAGCGAAAGGCAGCATTGCCCTTTCAGGAAAAATCGAACTGGAGCTACTGGCTGTCAGCGCGGCCAAGCATCCTGTCTAATGAGCCAGCTCGCTGGCACTGCCGCTGCCACCGCCGCTGCCGTTGCTACCACCGCTGCGCCCAAGCCCCACCTTCCGCGCCCACTGCCCGCGCGCGGGGGTCCTTCAGAGGCTGGGTGCTGGAGCCTGCGCACGCTGCTGCTCCCACAGAGAAGTCAACTCTGTCCTGAGTCTCCGAGAGCTATCGCTCAGTTCGCGCTCGCTACAGCCAGACTTGACGGCCACTAGACAGTGAGTGACTTCCCGCGCCCAGTCACCCGGCTTCTTTGGGAACCCTCACAGCTCGCGGCTCCCGGCTCCCGGCTCCCGGCTCCCCGCTCTGCCAATATGGCGGCCACGCGTTACCTGTGCAGCGCTTGGAACCCCCTACGGCGGCGGCCCAGCGGCGTCACCCGAACGTCAATGGAGATTCCCCAGTCTGGGGTGGGAGGGGAGGGATAGAGAGGCGGGGTGGATGTGGGGGACTGCGTGGTGATGGTGGGAAAGAAGGGAGGGGACGCGCTGCGTGAGGGCGGCGGGTGAAGAGTAGTAAAAGGCACTGCTGGCGTCTCGGTAAACCTGCCCACTCCACCGAGCATGCGCAGCTTGCTTCACACATGCTCAGCAGGCTCTCTCTCTAGACTACTGATCCGTCTTGCTCACCCGAGAATTCACAAAAAGGTTGCGGGAAGCTGCAGGGTTGCCACCAACATTCAAGGAGTCAGGGCTAAAGGAGGACTGCAGGAGTAACTGCTTTCAGCGCTCATGAAAAACTATTGTTCTATACCGAGTCATGCTTATTTCAATGCTTAGTGATAAATTCTTGGGCTAGGATTTTAATCTATTGTATATGAGTCCCATAGAATCTCCGGGAAAGAAAATGCTTTTAAAAGTTGTTAACGTACCTGTGCTTACTACAAACGCAACCCTTGATTATCCCTGTGATGTTCCAATGTTTCCCTCCACTACTAGTAGCACATGTTTCTAGTGGACACACAAACACAGTGGCCTCTAATGGGACTCTTCTTGTGGCAAGCAAAACAGGGTGTTTGATACTTACTTCTCTCTCGTTCTTATACAAAAACACTGGATTCATTGTGACAATAATTATAATTTTTATGTGATCTCCAAATCATGATTCTCTACTTTGCTACACTAAGCCGCACAATGTACTCAGCTGTTAACAGCATCATGGTGATGGAATACAGTTTCTTACACAGACACTATGTAATCAAAATCCTTCTCAACAAAACACTATAGAACTCAAATAAAAGTTATTCTACTTTTCACACTGCAAAAAGACTTGCAAGTGCAATTATGAGAGCAGCTAAGCCAGCTCAGTACCTTGGAGAGGTTTCTAACATTCCACAAAGCACACAAATTCTTTCACCCTTCTACATCCAGGGCTATATTATTGTGCTCTGGAAGACCATAGAACTATGCCTCCTGTTTATTTTACATGTAGGCTTTGAGTAATAAGGAAGAGCAGGACAAGGGAATTGGCAGTGCATTATAAATAAGAATCATTAATAGTGCTTGCACTTGCTTTGCTTAAAATCCAGGAGGAAAGTGAGATTTAGGAATATAACTCTGTAAATGTGAAAGCTTTGAAAGTAATGAGTGCGTAGGGCTATAACCTTTGAAAATGTTTGACTGCTCATGCATAAGCAACTGAATAACTTTATTATGTTTGCCTGAGCTGGAAGTGTTTGTGATTAAGGACAATATTTTGTACTCTAAATCTCCTTCCATTCTGCTTCCTCACATCCTTTGTTCTGGAACACCTACACACACACACACACACACACACACACACACACACACACACAAACACATCTATTTTCCTCCTTCTACTGCATCATTCCCATCAACAAAAGCACACTGTTACTGATTTCAGCTTGCCAGCATCTGGTACAGTTCATGATTTCCCATTTCTTTAAATATTTTATTATTTTGGGCCCAAAAAAACAAAATAATGTTTGTTTTCTTTCTGCGTCCTTGATAAATTTTCAATCTCCATTACTGGATCAATTATCATCTTCCCAATCTCTGAGTCGTGCAACTTTTAAAGGCTCAGTCTCTGAGTTCGATCTTCCCTAACACTTTAGGTGTAGTGTTTCTGTCTCCCATCCAGATCCATGCTCAAATTTAACCTATTGTAGACTGAACTACTATTGCCTTGAAATCAATCAATGCACTTATCTTCTAATCTACAGGGCAATTAATGACATCTACCTATGTTTCTGTTCATATCTTACTTCAGATAATCCTACCTGAAACACTACCCTCAGAACTAATCTATCTTCATCCTCGTTTTCTTTTCTATAATATCAATGGACACCTAGTATATTTGCTTAATTGTACACCTAATTTCTGATACATAATGGGGTTCAATAATTGCTTTCCAAATAAATTTGTCCTTTGCTACTGTGGTGTGCATCACCTATTTTCAGAAGTTTCCTCAGAATGAATGAATATTACTTTTCTTATATCTAAAATTAACTTAGATATTGAGGGTGTAGTTTAATGACAAAGTGAATGTCTAGCACGAATAAATATCTGGGTTCAATGCCTAGCATAAATAAATAAATCTTTAACTTGATGTATATGCATTCATTTTCTTTAGCATATAAGCATGCATATATCTGACCCTCTGGTTCTGTTTTGCTTGAGATAATCCAACAATGTATGTACTCCAGAATGCCTATGAGCTCAATATCATCTTGTCTCTCCCTCTAGAATGCTGGAATTATAGTCATGAAGCACTATGCCTGGCTAAATCTCTTGCATGTTAAAAAATAATTTTCATCAAAAACCCTTCTCTGTTTATGTTAAAAAATGTAGTAAACAAGTAGAAAAACTGTAGAGATCACTATTGAGACTCCTCAAAAGATTGAAAAGAGAAAAACTAAAAGAAGCTGGTTGGCAAGATAGCTCAGCAGACTAAATGCCTGCTTTGGCAAGTGCAGAGACGAGGGTTCAATTCCAGGTTTTGCATACTGTGCTTTCACTGTCTACAGGAGACACTGAGACAGGGACTGAGACTGGGTATGGTGGCACACGCCTGTAATCTCAGAGCTGGGGAGATTGAAGACAGAAGGATCACTAAAAGTCTCAGCTGCTGAATAGTGAGACCCTGTCGCAAATATATAAAATGAAAAAAAGAAACTAAAAGAAGAAATTCTGTTTCACCTAACCATACCTCCTCAGTATCATTCTGAAAGAGTTCAGTGCGTCTTTTTACACCAAAACATACATACCCATGTTAATAGAAGTACAATTATTAATTTGTAAATTATAGGACAGTTCCATGTAATTTTCACCAACTGAATGGATAAGTTTATATATATATATATATATATATATATATATATATATATATATATATATATATATCAGCCATTTTGAAGAAAAGAGGCCCATATTGAAACCATAATTTTAAGTGAAATAAGTCAGATACACATGCTTAAATATTGCTTTTATGCATATATTAAAAATTAGAAGTATAAATAACTTAAAGAGAGAGATAAAGGACAGATGATGGGAAAAAAGTGGATAGACCTTTTGCAAGTGGAAATGAGACCAAGAGACAAATGGAGGGTGGAAGTAGAGGAAAGGAAGTGAAAGTAAAAATATATGGTGTGTAGATGTACCAGTACCCTATGATGGATATATTCATTGTTTATTACAAAACTGAGCTAATGAAATTGTAAAACCTCTTCCTGTCCTCTATGGTTTTACTTAACTCTCATATCTTACAACTTCTGATAAGTTAACAAGTCTTTGTAACTCTATCTCATGCATTTTTCAAATGTGTGCTCCTTCCCCATTGTCTCAGACCACCTCATTTAATGTTTGTTTAAACTGATGTTACACTTTTCTACCTGGTATTTCTGAATCTAAATTTATGATTGACGGGCAGGGTATTGTGGTGCATCCCTATAATCCCCATGCTCAGGAGGCTGAGGCCTGAGGATTGCCCTGAGTTAGAATCCAGCCTGGGCTACAAGGTGAGTTCATGGCCAGACTGAACTACATACCAAGAACCCATCCCAAATTCACTTGTTCATTCTTTCATGTTTTCTGTTGCTTGCCAAATAATTTTCCCCAGTGTAAGCTCAATTATAAAATTCTTGAAAAATTCTCCATCACCTCCAGTAAAATATGCAAATTTCATATCTCTCAATGAAGACATGTTCAACACAAATATCTTTCTAGCTTCATTTTACTATCTAGCACTGCATATTCTAATAAAATCAGTGCATTTATTATTACCTCTTTCCTGCCCTAGGCATTCCTATGCAATTTTTAATAGCAATCAATATTTATTACTACTATGTACATACAGCCTACTCTTCACCAAGCATATGTCCTGCATGGACTCATTAGGTTTTAATGACAATTTGTAAAAATTTTATCATATCATCTAATCATTTGTTGGCCTTTGGGCTAAGATCAAATATAGTATTTATTCTTATTAATTTAGTATCTGATATATCCTCTATTTGAGCACATTATATTAAATGGATTTTTTGAGCTGTAAGATGGAATAAGAGCCTCCTCCATCCACTCTATGTATTGGCATGGTATTTCAGTACATGTAGAAACAATAGCCTCACAAATGAATGAAAAAAGTTTTTTTTTTATCTTTTTTTTTCCATTTATTTTTATTTTATTAAAATACAAATGTCAATCAGACAGTTTCAAGACACCTTAACCATACAGAGTCGATGAATTAATACATTGCAAACTGTTTTCATAACGTTTTGGTATTGTACAAGGTGCATACATGAAATTATATTTACAGG
>PVKA01053060.1:0-11412 GCA_004027165.1 Ctenomys sociabilis
AAAGAGAGTTTTGCAGGGTATAGTAGTCTGGGCTGGAATTTGTTTTCGTGTAGGACTTGAAGAACTCTGCTCCATGCTCTCCTTGCCTTCATTGTTTGTGTAGAGAAGTCGGCTGTAATTCTGATGGGTTTTCCTTTGAATGTGAGCTCCTTCTTCTCTCTAGCAGCTTTCAGTATATTATGTTTGTGTTGGATTTCTGTGATCTTAACTATTATATGTCTTGGTGTGTTTCTACTTAGGTTGAAGTTATTTGATGTTATGTATGCTTCGGTGACCTGAATGTTGGATTGTTTCCTCATATTTGGGAGGTTTTCTGCAATTATTTCTCCCCAAATTCTTTTTATGTCATTTGTATTCACTCCTTCATTCTTGTTGATACCAATTATTCTCACATTGTTCATTCTGGCGTCATCCTGCAGGTGATGGATTATTTTTTCCTGCATTCTTGTTGTTTTTAAGAGATCCTTTCTCACCTTTTCGCTAGCTGCTCCAGCATCTTCAAGATCTGAAACTCTGTCTTCGCTTTCACTCCAATGGTTTTGTAGACTCGTGATTGCTATTTTTAGTTCTTCTATATCTCTTTGACTGTGTTTCATGTGTTCTATTTCTTTTCTGTATTGCTCATTCAAGGAATCCATCATATTTCTGATCTCCTCAATTTTTTTATCCATGTCTTCTTTAAAGGTAGTTATTAATTCTTTTCCTGCTGTGTTTCTTCCAAGTTGGACTTCCTCTGTATATTTCTGGACTTGTTTCGGTATTTCAGATGCTGTGACTTCAAAGAGTTCTTTTTTGATTTCAGAACTTATTTCTGCTTTGAGTTCCTCATGATCTTTCTGTTGTTGTTTCTTTGCTTCAGATGCTGTTAATTCATATATATCAGTTGGAATAGTGTTCTCTGCACTTGTTCTAGGTGAGCATCGTTTTTCCACCCAGTGTTTCTTTAATTCATTCTTTATTTCAGATTCTATGTATTCAAATATTTCTTTTCTAAATTGGGAAATTACTTCTCGTTTTATTTCCTCTATAACTTTCTGCTGTTGTTCCTTTGCTGCTGTATCTGTTACTTCATTCGTTGCAGCTGAGCTAGTGTCCTCTGCCTTTCCTGCTGGACTCGAGGTCTGGAATTGCATTTTTCCCCTTCTCTTTGTCATTTTGTATAGCACTGATCTTTGACCTTTGGTGTAGAGCTTTGGTGCAGCTATAACCTTAGCTTGTTATGAGATTCGGGTGGCAGTCTATTAAGTTTGAGATTTTCCATGTATGCCTATCCTGGGTCTAGCTGTTGTGTTCAGTTCCTTTTTTGCTGCAGCTCCTTTAGTTCCGCTATGTTGGTTCCTGGGGTCAGCCCTCCTGTGTCAGGCAGGGTGTTTCCCAGGTGTGTGGGCCTGGGCTTTAGTGGGTTTTCTGGGCTCACAAAAGGATAGTGGATGATCTTATTCACTGAGTAGGCTGTACTGGGCTGGCCAGCTTGTGCTGGGTCCGAGTCTACAGGCCGTAACCCGAGAAGGCTGGGAAAGGTCCCTCTGGTGCAGTGGGCCTGGAGCCCTCATTCATAGGCCAGGCTCTGCTGGGTTTCGGTCCGTAGCGTGGGACCGTGGATTGCTGAGAAATGTCCCTCCAGTGTGGCAGGCTAGGAGTTGTCACTCCAGGCCGACCTGCACTGGGTCTGGGGCTGTGGGGTGGGACCAGTAATCACCTGGAAATGTTTCTCTGGCACATGTGCCTGGAGCTGTCACCGGGCCACGGGAGGTGACAGGGAGCTTAATCCCTGGGAAATGTATCTCAGGCACGACAGGCCTGCGGTTCTACACTCACTGACCTTTGCTGCCCAGAGAATCAGGGAAATTCCCACTCAGTCAGTGGGCTTTAGGTCAGGGGATACGGGGAGGTGTTGGTGAGTGGGTCCTGAGGTTTCAGGCCAGTCACTGGCTTGGAGGGGTTATGGACAGGGATTCGCTTAGCGCATGTGTGAAGAAGCCAAAGGCTTTCCCTCAGACTCACCACACTCTCACTGTTCTGGGAAGCCTGGTGGGTCCTGTAATTTCGCTCTCGCTGGGAGAGCTTGGCGCGGGATCCAGGAGGCCCCTGGAGTCAGCCACTGTCTCAGGCTGGTCTCTGGGGCTGGGCAGGCGCGGGCGGGATGGAGCAGGATGGCGGAGTCGGCCGCGCTGTCTCTGGCCGGTCTCAGGGGCTGGGCGGTGGCGGGTGGGATGGAGCGGGATGGCGGTGTCAGCCGCGCTGTCTCTGGCCGGTCTCAGGGGCTGGGCCGGGCCTGGCGGGATGGAGCAAGTAAAGTGATGTTTGATTTTAACGGAAAATAAGGACTTTTTTAATATTGATAAATTCAGAAGATTTGTTGTCCATGTATCCTCTTTAAAATGATTACTAGAGGATGTACTTTAGCAATGTAGGTTAGCGATAATAAATAAAACAATATGCTTTTCTTACCAACACAATCCAAGTAGTGAATGAGTTAAGACATCACATCTCTATCCAGAAAAGTGGTTAGTTAACAGCTCTGTAAATGTGAGGCGGGGAATGCTATTATCTGAATGCCATTAAAAGTTACATGCATATTTTATGATAACCGTGACAATTTGTTTAAGAGGGTTTTTCCTTTTTTTTTTTTTTTTTTTTTTTTTACTACAGAAAGAATTTAAGGCTTTTAAACTGAACTATAATTCTAGTCTTGGTCAAATATTATGGTAGGTGATTATGTGAAAGTAGTTTTGTATAGTATTAACAATGAATTCAGATGGAATAAAGAAATATTACCCTCTATAATGTGACTAGGCAACCCTAATAAATATAGCCAGTATAGAACAAAAGAAAAACAGAAACAAAAATGACAGGAACTAAAAAGTAATAATAAAGACTTGGAAAAATTACAGTCTTTTTGGTTAGATTCTTGTAAGCTTCTGCAGAAAACACTACAGCAATTCTTTATTTTAAAAAAGAGCTAAAAATTAATAATAATGATATTAATAATAAATAATGGGGGATCGGGGAGATAGCTCATTAGAATAAGTGCTTGCCTTGTAAGCGCAAGGGCCTGAGTTCAATCCCTTATTCTGAAAAAACAATTTGGAAAGAGGATCTAAAGACAGAGGGAAGGAGGTGAGTGGGGAGTAGAAAAGGAATAAAAAATAAAAATGTATTATATACATATACATACTCTTTAATATGAAGGCAAATTTCATGTATTGCAAACATATACTGATGGTGTGGCAACTCCAATTCTGGATGTTTATCCAGAAAAATTGAAATCTAGACCTCAAAGATGTGTGTTTACAGAATTGCTCATAGTAGCTTTGTTCACAATACCAAAATGATAGAAATAAATGAAGTATTCATCAACCAATTAATCAATGAATATATGTGCTATACACATACAATAAGATCATTCACAATTTTAAAGAAGAAAAGTCTGACATTGTACAACACAGACTGACTTTGAAGACATTATGGTAAGTTATATAAACCCAACACAAAAATACAAATACTGTGTTATTTTATAAGATACATTTCTGAAGTAATTAAATTAATAAAAACAGGACATTTTGCTTGCCAGAGGCTTAGTGAGGATGAAAAGTAGAATATTTTTCCTTTATCTTTTTTTTATAAGAACAGTATATAGACATTCAGTTTTAGAGTTATGCAGAAACTTCTGAGAGTCTTTCTCATGACATAATTATATTATATATTGTATTATATTGTTATAATTGATATCACTGAACTATATATATAAAATGTTTAAGATGTGATTGACACACATTTTATTTGTCAGTAGTTTTATTTATTTACTTTCATTAGTATATGCTTGCCTTTCATAAAGATTACATTCACTCTAGGGAATTGGTACACATATACAACATATTTCAGAGTTTTTCCCCTTCATTACAATCTATTTTAATTTTATTAGTATCATACTCACTTGTTTATAAGACTTTATAAAGTTAGTTGTCACATACAGGTATTAAAAACCAGACTAATACGCCAAAGGATATGTAACAAGGAATATGTGTAGTAATTGTACTAAGTCAGGTTATAATATTTCTCTGTATGTGTATGTGTAGATATACACACACTTGTGTATGTATATATTGCTTCCGGTACTTCACTTAACGTTGTGGTGTCAAGGTGCATCCCTATTCCTACAAATGTTTCAAATTTATCCTTCTTTATAATAGAATTGTACTTAATTGTGTATGAATAGCATATTCTTTTGTATTCATCTGTTGATGGACATATCGGTTGTTTCCAAGATACAGCTATTAACTGTGCTGCTATACACATGGGTATGCACCCATTGTGGTATGATATATATAACTCTTTTAGGAAGATATCTAGAGGAGCAATATATGGGTCTCATGGATGGGTGTTTTTTGAGGACTCTCCATAATTATTAATGTAGTGGTTTTATCGGTTTACACTCCTACCAACATGAACTAGATGTTTCTTTTCCCACACAGTCACATCAGTATTTGCTATTAGTTGCTTCTGAGTGTGTCATTTTTTTAGAGTGAGACAAAATCTCAGTGTTGTTTTGTCATGATTTGGGTTTTTGCAAGGCAATCAATGTAGTACAGGACACATTTTATAATATCTTATAAGGAATCACCCAAAGAACTACATACAACAAATGCACAAAACCTATCCACAACCTAAGCACTAAATAATCCAGCCGAAGGCCTAGAGATCATAACAATGCCTCCTACAAGTCCAACTGGAGGGCTAGAGCGCACAACAATCTCATGCTGGCGTACTTCATGGATCTGGGCTGGAAAGGCCCAAAGTTTAGTAGTGGAAGCTAGAAAGTCTGTGCCAGAGGGATGAAGGGTCTGCACTAAGACAATGATGTATCTGAACTGAAGCTAGGAAGCAATGCTCAAGGTAAGCACTAGAGCTCCCCTGAATAGCACCACTGCCATCCTCAGCAACAGTGAGGTCCTGAGCTCCTCCAGTGATGAAGAAAGCCAAGTTCCCATCAGGCAAGCCAATCCAACAAGATTCTTCGTGAGGCTGAGCAGTGCATGATCTTCACCTCTGGAGCCAGGAGGTGATTCTGAAGATGAGGACTAAAGCTCCTTCATAATTCATCAGGAAAGCCAGCATGACAAGATCCTCTAGCAGAAAAGTGCTAGAGAACTAGCAGCTTCCAACAACCCCCCACAACTTCTCCAAACAGCATCCCTATTAGTATTTTTTAGTAGCTTCTCCTGTTCTGCCATTTATGCTGCTGGCAAAAGCCTTTAGGTGGGCCTTCCACACACATCACCACACTAGTTTAATTCAGCTGGGTTTAGTAAGTTGATCATGAATTGGAAATATACTACGTATTTTAATTTGCATTTATTAAATTTACCACTGGTTTAAGAAAAGGACAAGGACTGAATAAATTGGTTTAACAATCCTATCTTCTATGTGCTGTCAAAAAGATACTCACTTTCATTTTTTTAAATCATATTAAGATATAATTGACAAATAAATGTTGTGTACATTTAAAATTCAAATATGGTGCTTTAATATACATACACACCGTGAAGTGATTAAAAAAATTAAAGATAACAATATTTTATGGGGATAAATTAATAGACCCACTTCAAATACAAAGCAAAAATAGATTAAAAGTAAAAAGATATTTTATGCAAATATCAACTCATTTAGTGCTTATGAGAGAAACAGATTTAAGAGGAGATTTACAAATATATAAGAATTTATGATTGGATTACAATGCCCACCCACAGTCGGGTGGCAAAGAGTGCAAAAAGTTTGTGCAATGGGGATCTGAAGGAACTATTAAAGGACTGAGGTTCAGTGCAGAGTCCCATGTGAGTCTGTATCAGAAAGCTGAAAGGTCTCCACTGGAAGGCTCGAGTCTGTGCAAAAAGTGAGAAAAGGATGGTCAAAGTGACTATGAGGACTCAATCTCCTCCAAACAAACAGGAGCAATCCTTCTTTATTTTCTTCTCTTTTACATTATTCTGGTGACAGTCTTTCCTGGACATGCATCTTTTACCATCATAAATTAGCCACACTGAGTGGCATGGATTGTGTTTAAATGCCACCCCCCCCCCAAGCACCATGCAGCCATTGGCCAGGCTTTCTCAGAGATGTCTGTGTTGCTGGAAATTAACAGTGTGGGGTAACTAAATTAGTTCATTCATTGGTTTGGGATAATTCTGAATGTGAGTGATACTTGCACTAAGGGTAGGCAGCCCAGGTGAAATATAAGGGACACGTCATTTATTGTGGCTTGCTGTCGTGCTGCTCTCTGACTTCTGACTCCTGTGTATTGCCATGGACTGTTTCTCATGTGTAATTCCCTTCTGCCATGCCACTCTGTCTTCAGGCCAACCAAATATGAACTGAAACCTTTAAAAACTGTGACCTATGTAAAAGCATTTTCTCCTCCAACTTCGGGTGTTGTATATTCTGTCCTTCCAGTGAGAAATGTCAAAAAGATAATGAGCCATTTTAGTTGGGCATTTCTTAGTGAAGTTCACAAAATTGATTTACTATCACTGTAATCAAAGGAAGTACCAAAACTGATATAAGAAGGTGAAACATTGTTGAAGAGATTAAAATGAAAATTGTATACTGATAAAAATTTAAAACATCAAAAAGCTATAAAAATTTAAGGCATAAGGAAATTTCAAACAGAAATACTGAAATGACACCCAGGATTCAGAGACAGATTTATTTGTTTATTTAAAATCCAGGTCCTGAAGGCTCAGGAGGAAGTTTTTATGTGACTACAAAGGGGAAATACAGAGGTCGAATGCTTGACTGTTCTTGATTGGCTCATACAACACACATCATACTGATCAACCATGTGTCACAATGCTCATATATTCTAGGAGACAGAAATAACCAAAACTTCATCAGGACTTTTAGATGGGCAGCTAAGAAACTGAAGTATACTGCCTTTGAGACATTTTCTGTTGCAATAACACACCAAAAGACAGAGTCTTAAAGTATATGAAACAAACTCTTGGAACTGAAGGGGTACAAAGATAGATACACAATAACAGTTGGAGACTTCAGTGCCATAATTTCATTTATTTACAGACCCAGACAGAAGACAAATAAGTATGTGTAGGATTTGTTTAAAACTATACACTCAACAGACATAACAGACTTGTTCAGATTATCAACAAAAGAGTTATGACACAGTTTCTTCATCACAATATGAGACACACTTTGGGATACACCATACACAAAATACACCATATACAAAATGACTATGAATACATTTTAAAAATAGATCATATAAAGTGTGTTCGCCAAAGACATGGTGTCAAACCAGGTACCAATATCAGAGGGGCATTTAAAAAATCATGATCTCCTACTTTTGGTACATATGTGTAGTAAATAAGTTTTATAAGCTTTATGAGGAGTTGATACATGTATATAATATATACAAATACCTTTTGTCATCCCTTATCCCCTACTCAAAGAAGAAAAGAGATCAAACATAGTAGAAATGGGATGATAAGGTGGATTGAGTAAGATGGTCTATGTGTTTGTATAAACTTCCCACAAGGAATGTAAGCATTATGTGCTATACATATTTACCAACAAATTAAAATGAAAGAAAGAAACTTACAAATATAAGAAGTTGAACAACACACTGTTAAACAGTGGTTCAGAAAAGAAATCACAATGGAAATTAGAAAAACTTATGACAAAAGAAAATGAAAATTCAATTTATCAAAAGGTTTAGTATATAGTGAAAACAAGTGCTACATGAAATCTCATAGTTAAATTCCTATATTTAAAATAAATAAAAATTTTGGTTCAGGAAAAGGATAGAAGAGAATGTTCTAGTGCCCACTGTTCCCTTACTCCCTAGCAAATGATATCAATTTGAGCAACTAGGTATGCATGAAAATGTGTTCATAAGAACTAAGGAGACCAGGTGAGAGATTATAACAATGGAATATAATGCAGAAATTAGATATATTGAAAAGAGCATGAAGGAAATTTTTATACTACACATATTGCTCTGCATTCAACCTAGGTAATTTTCCTCTAGTTGCATAAAGTATGAAAATGAGTAGTAAACTTTGATTTGGACACCAAAACTGGATGTTTTCCACTAAACAGATGAAAAGATTGAATGACTACATATCAGGTCAGTATCTTTCCCTTATACCATGAGATATCTCATAACCTCAAGTTCCATATCAGCCTGCTAGACTTGTCTCTGTATTGTCTCCAATGCTACGTTTACCTACTGTTCTAAGGTTCCAGACAGTCTCCAGAACTAGGCTCTCCCTAAAAATCTCCATGACACAGATCTGCTCCTGACGATATAGGCTATAGGCCTACCAAGCGCTGGGACAAACACTGAGAACTTACACTGTACATCAGTACCTGTAGATGAGCCTTCAAGTCTATTATAGCATCAAATGCCTTTCCATATCTCCAGACTTAAGACCTGCTTTGGATTGGATCTCTTAGTTACCCCCAGTGCCATGCTGAAATGAGTAGCCCCAATGTGTCAATATGCCAAAGTACGGGGCTCTCTCTAGTCATCTTGTGCTTCAGTATTGCCCCAGTGCCAGGCAAGAGACTACAGCTTTAGAATCCTGCAGCCCTAGGCATCAGAGCACACCCAGCACTGAGCTGAGTCCCAAAACATAGATCTTTTGCCTTTAGGAGTACTCCTTAACCAGCAGAGATGCAACTGTACAAAGGTGTAGTGTTCTCTTAGTGTTCAAGAAGCTTAGAAGTTCTTGTGAAATCCTGAAAGAGATCTTATTTTTAGTAGCTACCCAGGAGCCAATCCGCACTGGATACCAGAACCATGCCAGAGTGTGCCCCCTAGCCATTTTTTCAGGACTCACATTATCTGCCCATTGGTACCATTTAAAAAAAATTATGGGCAGAATATATTTATTGGGAGAAAGCAAGCTCTTATCTGGGAGTGGGAAAGGAGGGAAGCCCCGAAAAGGTAGTCGCTGGGGAGCAGTCTCTTCTAGGGACATTTATAGATTAAAACAATGTGGTGAGGCTAGTCTAAGGTGGTGGAGAACTTGGAAACTCGCTTAGGTGGGCAAGAGGTGGGACAAAACTATGGTGAACCAATGATATTACTAGCACCATTGCTCGGGTATGGGGGAAGTAGCAAGTTAAGTAGCAAGTAGGAATGAATATGGGACAGGGTCTCTTCCTGTTGGCAGTTATGATAGTGACTCATTTGGGCTGTTTCAAGGTGATTGATACATATTTAGAATATCAATCCCTGATGCCCATCGCTTGGGAAATATGCAGCTGTATGGTTTCCTCTTTTTCTTGAGGTATATGGGAGTGTGTGTCTTCCAAGTTGCAAAGTCACCTTGTCTTCCATATTGCCTCCTTGAAAGGCTGGCCCAATCTTTCAAAATGCTGTTCATATATCTTGGTAAACATAAGTTTATTGGTTGATTTCTGATGTCACTCAGGTATTTCAAGCTGATAGGAAATACAGGTTTGACGTCTCTTAACTAAATCTAGAGTGGTAGGTGTAACTCTCCTATCAAAAATTAACAAATGAATAAATAAACAAATAAATACCAACATCTGAATCATATTGACCCCATGCTCATTTGACTTCTTTCTTCCTTAAGTGTGAATTACAATTTTTATTTTGACTAATGTGTTTAGCAGTTTTAGATTATATTCTGAATATTAGTGTGCTCTATTGTAGAAACTATGGATTAAAAAAGAAAGAAAAAATAAAAGAATAAAAAATTCATACATTTACTTCTTAGCTGTAGTGCTCATGCTTGATTATACATGCTCTAATTTCTCAAAAATGTGCTCTTTCCTAAAAGATACCAAAACCCAGGTAATCATGGAGATAAAATCTATAATAAATATGCTAGATTAAAATTTCTTTTATTGGGATCCACCAGATTTTGTCTATAGAGACATATTAGGGCCTATATAATTATATCCACCACATAGAGACTTTGGGTTTTCTGCCTCATTACGTGGAGAGCTATTTTCATGTTTCTTGGACAGGGCCGATTGCCCTCAAATATGCTTCCTCTATCAGTCTAACCCTATATCAGGAAATCTACTATAGGGGAAGTTCTTACATTCCTTGGACAAGGCTGCCTGCAGGAGTCCGTAAAACTTAAAAGTTGTATCTTACACATTGGGCCCGAGATATCTGACACCAGGTGCAGGAGTTCAAAGTTTTTATAGGACTGAATTTGTCTGAGCTGAGCTGTTTCATAGTAGAAAGAATATAGAATGGAATTATAGACAGAAAATGAGAATGGTGACACTAGCAGCCTAAAGGAACGAAGGTCAGTCAGCAAACAAGGAAAAAGTCATGATTCCCTGGATCTGGACAGAGAAAGTGGACATTTCAAACAAAATGTCCAGAGCTGCTAGAGAGGGAAAAACGAAAGCGTTCATGATGGAGTCAGAGAAAGTTTCAGATTGAGGTGGCCATGGATCTTCCCCTCTCAGCCTGAGGGAACCAATGTTAACTGCAAATATAAGAAGATGCTCAAGCAGATGTGCTAGTAGTTACCCAGCCACTGCAGCCACTTGACAACTGGAAAGTACTCAGTATTTTCCCTAAGTCTGGTGCCATTGTTTTTGAAAGGCTTGGTTGTCCTCTTAAGTGCCCATTGTGAATAAAGGGTTGATCTTTAAAATGGCATATTGAGAGTCAGTAAAATCTTTCACAGGCGATGCTCAGTAAGAGGTCCTTTTGAGGAGTCTCCATACTGACCTCCACAATGGTTGTACTAGTCTACATTCCCACCAAGGAGAAGTGTTCCCTTTTCCCCACAGCCTCTCCAACATTTGTTGTTGGTTGATTTCCTTATGATAGCCATTCTCTCTGGAGTGAGATGATATCTCAGTGTTGTTTTTATTTGCATTTCACGAATGGCTAGCGATGTGGAGCATTTTTTCATATATTTGTTCGCTTCTTTAATTTCGTCCTCTGAGAAATGTGTATTCATCTCAGATGCCCATTTCTGAATTGGGTCTTTAAATTTGAGGGCCCTGTTATATCTTAGTTATTTATAAATTCTAGACTACAAATCCCATTCAAGCCAGCTATCCCCCTACTGGGAATTTTCCCAAAGGATTTGGATACATTGTATCATAGAGATATATGTGTACCTATGTTTATAGCAGCACAATGTGTGATAGCAAAATCTTGGAAACAACCAAGATGTCCATCACATGAGGAATGGTTGAAAAGATGTGGCATTTCTATATAATGGAGTATTACTCAGCTATTAAGAATGATAAGTTTGAAGCATTTATACTGAAGTGGATGCCACTTGAACATATACTCATAAGTGAAATAAACCAGACACACATGTGTAAATATCGTATAGTCTCCCTAGTATAACAAGCGAAAAGCAGAAATACAAAAGGAAATGTACAACAAGT
>PVKA01053061.1:0-11413 GCA_004027165.1 Ctenomys sociabilis
TGTAGACTCGTGATTGATATTTTTAGTTCTTCTATATCTCCTTGACTCTGTTTCATGTGTTCTATTTCTTTTCTGTATTGCTCATTTAATGAATCAATCATATTTCTGATCTCCTCAATTTTTTTTTTTTTTTTATCCATTTCTTCTTTTTCTGCAGTGTTTCTTCCAAGTTGGGTTTCCTCTGTATATTTCTGGACTTGTTTCTGTATTTCAGATGCTATGATTTCAAAGAATTCTTGTTTTTCAAAGAATTCTTTTTTGATTTCAGAACTTATTTCTGCTTTGAGTTCCTCATGATCTTTCTGCTGTTGTTTCTTTGCTTCAGATGCTGTTAATTCATATGTTTCAGCTGGAATAGTGCTCTCTGCACTTGTTCTGGGTGAGCATAGTTTTCCACCAAATGTTTCTGGAATTCATTCTTTATTTCAGATACTATGTATTCAGATATTTCTTTTTTAATTTGGGGAATTACTTCTTGTTTTATTTCCTCTATAGCTTTCTCCTGTTGTTCCTTTGCTGCTGTGTCTGTTAATTCATTCATTTCAGCTGAGCTATTGTCCTCTGCCCTTACTAGTGGACTGGAGGTCTGGGATTGCGTTTTTCCCTTCCCTTTGTCATTTTGTATAGCACTGACTTTTGACCTTTGGTATAGATCTTTGATGCAGCTATAACCTTTGCTTGTTATGAGATTTGGGTGCCAGTCTGTTAAGTTTGAGATTATCCAGGTATGCCTATCCTCGATCTAGCTGTTGTGTTCAGTTTCTTTTTTGCTGCAGTTCCTTTGGTTCCCTTCTGTTGGTTCCCTGTTCAGGTGAGCAGGAACCGAACTGCGATGCAGAGCAAGTAATGAAAATTCCCCGTCTTAGCTGGCTTTGGGGCGAGGAGCCAGAAAATTGCCCGGGTCAGCCCTCCTGTGTCAGGCAGGTTGCTCTCTAGGTGGGAAGGCCTAAGCTTTGGTGGGTCTTCTGGGCTCACAAAAGGATAGTGGATGATTTTATTCACTGGGTAGGCTGTACTGGGTCAGCCAGCCTGTGATTGTTCGGGTCTACAGGCCATAACCCGAGAAGGCTGGGAAAGGTCCCTCTGATGCAGCGGGCCTGGAGCCCTCATTCACAGGGCAGGCTGCACTGGGTTTCGGGCAATGGTTTGGGACCGGTGATTGCTGAGAAATGTTCCTCTGTCGTGGCAGGCTTGGAGTTCTCACTCTAGGCCGACCTGCACTGGGTCTGGGGCTATGGGGTGGGACTGGCAATCACCTGGAAATGTTTCTCTGGAGCGGTGGGCCTGGAACTCTCACTGGCCCCGGGGGGTAGGAGGGCAGAGAATCCCTGGGAAATGTCTCTCTGGCACGGCAGGCCTGGAGTTCTATACTCACTGAACTTTGATGCCCAGGGAATCGGAGAAATTCCTACTTGCTCAGTGGGCTTTAGGGCAGGGGATCCAGGGAGGTGCTGGTGAGTGGGTCATGAGGTTTCAGGACAGTCACTGTCTTGGAGGGCTTGGGGACAGGGATCCAGTTAGCGGGCATGGGAAGAAGCCAATGACTCTCCCTCAGACTCACCACACTCTCACTGTGGGAAGCCTGGTGATCTGGGAAGCCTGGTGAGTCGTGCAAATTCCCACTCACTGGGAGAGCTTGGGGCGGGATCCAGGAGGCTGCTGGAGTCAGCTGCTGTCTCAGGCCGGTCTCTGGCTGGGTGGCGTGGGCAGGATCCAGTAGGCTGTTGGAGTGGGCCGCGCTGTCTCTGGAGGTCTCTGCGGCTGGGCAAGCATGGGCGGATCGAGGAGGATGTTGGATTCGGCCGTGCTGTCTCTTATTCTCTTTAAAATAAAGATAAAAGATGTATTACATGTAACAACTGTCTGTGGTGGATGAATAATGTACTAAAAAAAAAAGTCTGGGTTTGGGCCAGAGATCAGATATAAATTTAGCCAAACCAAACCAAAGCAAAACAAAATTTATGCTCCAAAAAGACTATCTAGGGCCAGGAAGACGCTCAGTAGAAGAAGCGCTTCCCTGGCACGTGGAAGAGACTGAGTTCAATTCCCGGTTCTGCCAAAAAAAGAAAAAAAGTATCCAGAAATTCCTGAATGTCCTTTCCCTAATTATTTGAAGGGATTATTTTTGTGTAGGTATCTTTATGTTGAATTCAAATGATTTTTCAGAAGTTTTATAGAAAACAAATTAAGATAAGGAAAAAGACAATGACATTCAAGAATGATCAAAGGAATAATAAACAAAATGAAAGTGCAATGCTGCCCCAACTCTAGAACATTGGGAACACACTTATCATAAAAGAAAATTTATGATAATTTATTTATCAGAGAACAAGATGGCCACTAATATCTGTAATACAGTTTTTTTAAATTTCTTTTTTGGATTTGGGGATCAAACTCAGGGCCTCGTGTTTGCCAGGCAGGTGCTTATGCTACTGAGCAATCTCCCTGGCCCTGTAATATATTTTGGTAGGAGATCCCAGGAAAGCTCACTTAAGAAAGTGTTTCTACTGGGCTGAGTCAGAGAACTCCTCTTAAAAGTGTGGTGGGAATATTAATTTCTGTCAAATATCTTTTCTATCACTATTCATTATTTGTTTTGTTTTGAAGTAGTAAGGATCAAACCCAGGGTCTCCTGCGTGTTAGGCAGACACCACTACTATGCCATATTCCTTGCTCTACTTTCTGTTTTTGAAATAAACTCTTTCAAGGAAACATGGACTTAAGTCAGGAAGCACAAATATTTTCAATCCTTTATTCATTTTTATTTTTATAAATGACAAAAGTTTCTGGGATATTAATGCCCAGCTATGAAAAATTTACTTATCTTCCCAGTTCTTAATTTAAAAAATGAAAAATATTTATTTTGTAATTAGTAAAGGACTACTCAAGACTAATAAGTTCCACATTTTAATGCAGTGCAAAATGGATAACTTACAAAAGCAAAATTATATCGTATATGGTAATAAAGCATATACTAAATTAATAAAAATGCTTGAATTTTGAATTGAGACTATCTTTCAAGAAGTCTAAAAACGTTACAACCTCAGAGCCCAGCTCTCTAGTAGCATGGGAACAGGTGTGAATTCTGTGCTCTGGAAGTTACCATGGGGTTAGGTCTAGTGTGTCTTAAGAGATACTGACTTTCAGTCATCTGGCAGGTGCTGTTAGGTCTTCCAACTTCCACTTCCTTGTTCCCCCTTCCTGTACCACTGGGAATCATTTTATATATATTAAAGAAAAAGTTTGGGTTTGGTCTAGAGATCAGATATAAATTTAGCCAAACCAAACCAAACCAAACCAAAACAAAATTTATGCTTCAAAAAGACTATCTAGGGCTGGAAGATGGCTCAGTAGAATAAGTGCTTCTATCTATCTATCTCTCTATCTATCTATCTATCTATCTATCTATCTATCTATCTATCTCTCTCTCTATATCTATCTATCTATCTATCTATCTATCTATCTATCTATCTATCTATAATTTAATGTATTTAGTTGTTACAAGGTCTCACTATGCAGCTTGGACTCACAGTGATCCTCCTGGCTTCAGCCTTCCCATCGTTGGGATTATAGGGATGTGCCACCATGCCCAGACGCTGTGGCCAGCTCGGTCTGCCCTGGGGCAGGGCTGGTGCCACATGTGGTGCTGGGAATCAAACTGCCATCCCTGAGCTCATCTAAGCAGGCACTTTAGTCCACTGAGCTATCTCTCCAGCCCCATGGGAATCTCTTTCTTGAAAGTGACGCTAGGAAGTGTGTTTTTCAATGGAAAGGGAAACAGTCAAGTCCTTTCCAGAAAAATGAATTCCAAGAATTAGAAGAGATTTGGATAAAGGGTGCAAGTGGAGAACAAATTCCTTTAGAAAGCAATAAATGACTTTTTCCTCTATATTTAGGGTTGCAGATTAGGAACATACAACAAAACAAACATTTTTTTTTTTCTGAAATTTTCCTAAAGTACATGGAGAAGAAAAATGGATTTCAGCTTATTTTACTTTATTTTGGGCAGTACTGGATATTGAAACCAGGATATTTGCAGTGAGCTATATCCCAAGCTCTTCTCTATGTTTTATTTTGAGACAGGTTCTCCCTATGTCACTAAGCTGCCTATGCTGGTCTAGAATTCGGGATTTTCCTACATCAGCCTGCCAGGGTGCTGGGATTAAAAATATATGAACCATCCTTAGCACCAATTTACCTTTAAATGAAAACTACTTGGTTGCTTGTTTTCAGTTTGTTTTGTGTTCATCTTTTATTTTGTAATTCTAAAGTTACTTAGACCATCATGTAGGCAAGGGCTAAAAAATTTTCTCTCTTTTCTAGGGCATGCATTTCAGGCAGTTTTTTTCCAGGATGTGCTTCCTCATTCTCAGAGAAGGGGAAGCCAGTTTTACTATGGTTAAACTCTGAATTGTTTTAGGCTTTATTTCTGACTATATTTCTAACTGTTCATCGGGGACTAGAGAAAGAGAAAAGAAAATGAAAACAACTTTAGATAGAGGGTTGTGCTTGGAAAGCAGTAAAGACTAGAAAGGAAAGAAGAAAGAGATCATGTGAAGCTCTCTAAAGAGGAGAGAGATCTAAGAGTAAGTGATTACCTAGGAATTGACAGGAAAAGGCCAAAGAACCCCAACCCACAGTAGCTGAACAGAGATTTTTGGAACTCCTTAAATCAGAATCTTGTTTTCAGATTGTCCAGTCTTCAGCTTGAATGTACTAACTGGTCCTATAGCCACCTTTAGGGTGGGCCTAATGCCTCACCAGTGCTGTATATTGTCTTTGCTCTGCCACCAACTGCCTACTCCACCCAAACATCTCCCCACTTCGCTTTGGATACCCAGAAGTACAGCATAGAGGAATCTGTGGGCTGAGACATTAAAAATGGGTACACTCAGTTGAACTAGCTTGTTTTATTAAATATTGTAAATTACAATAAAAACTAGAGTTAGTTAGAGATTGATCAATGGATTAGTATAAAGTTTAGAGACAAATATAAACATGTATGGGGACTTGCTAATTGAAAGAAGTTACTTCACAGATCTTTGAGTGGTAGAATAAGTTATTTAATAAGTGATTTTGGACAACTGCCTATTCATATAGATTCCTTACCACAATTCCCCCAAAACATATTTTCCAGATGGATTAGAGACCTAAAGAGAAATACAAACTCAAACTATTAGAGTTGCTGTAAGGTTTAAAAAAGCTTTTGTTAGAAACTCAAACCATAAAATTTGAAAATTAGAATTTTTATACAGGAATCTAAATGTTGGCAAAGAGAATGGAATAAAAACTCAAAAAGAATAAATCTGTTTGGCCAAAAGTCATACTCTAGAAAAATATTTTCACTAAAAAAATAATAATGAGAATCAATTTTTTTCACCCAAACTGTGAGAAGCATAAATGCTAGTCAGTATAAAATTTTAATAAGAATGTGGGAACTTCACAAACCTCTTGTGGCTGGTAGTAGTATAAATTGCTACAAACACTTCGCAATTCATACAGTAATACCTAATAATATTTGGAAACATCATCCCTATAATAAGCCATTCCATCAGATACATGTCTAGAGAAAGTCTCAGGTATGTGCAGAAAGAAATGTATATATGTGTGTTTAGTGTAGCACTGACCATAATATTAGATATTTGAAAATAAAAAAAAACATAAAAATGGAAAATTATATGAACTATGAAGACAACAATATGCAATGTACTAATTATTGTAACTGTTCTGCTAACATGTTTTGAAACTATCTAATTGCTGTATCTTTCTCAATAAAATTAATTTAAAAAATGATGGAATTTTATGTCACAATCAAAAAGAATTAACTATCAGGTGTGCTGTTCCAAAAAAAGATATTAAGTATTAAATAATAGAAGATATTATACATGCATTTTATAAAAGGCATATCAGATAGTCCATATTATGGCTTGTAGATATGTATTCAAGTGTATATTAAGAGATAAAATATAAATTTGAAGCTAGACTTAAAACAACTTATTGGCATTGAAATAGTAGCTCAATTTTAAACTACTTGCCCTGAGCTGGGGAGATAGCTCAGTTGTGTAAGTGTCTGCCTGGCAAGCACAAGGTCCCAAGTTTGATCCTTGGTACCAAAAAAGAAAAAGGAAAGAAAATATTTGCCTAGCATTCACCAGGCCCTGGGATCACATGCTCAGCACTGGAAAAAAAATCTAGTTATTGTGCCTAAAGTGTAAAAGGAAAAGAATTGGATAGAGGAATAGTGGTTATGAGATTTCAGCTTTATCCATAATAGTTTTAAAATATAGAAATTAATGATTGTTCTATTATTCTTTGAGCTTTTCTATATTTTAAAGTTTCTTGTCTCCAAATCTAATATGCTATTTTGAAAGGTATTCCCTTTTTCAGCTTCCTGATGTAGGCCTGTGTAGAAATAAGCAATATGCAGTAAAAAGTAAATGCAAGATTCTCTGCTAATAAAACTGTTGTATTATGCCATTTTTAGTTTATTTTGGAGAATCATTTTACTCTTGCAGTTTGATAGTCAGTAGTACAATCAAATTAGAGACTTTGTTCTGAAGAGATATCTATGAAATTATTATCAAAAAACTCTTTCATTTTATAGAAGAGAAAATGAAAACCTCGAGACCCACTGAAGGTCACTGAGCTCATTAGTAACCCAGTCAGTATAAGAACTCCTGGACTACAGTAGAATGTTATATAAACCATCTTTTCCCAACTATCATCTTTATTCATTCTTTCCACACTCTTTTCCCCACTTGGACAGAAGTCTTCTCCTTTATTACTATTCTTGATTCAGTCAGCGCAGTGTTATTTATGTATGCCTATTTCTCTCACAGAACATGAATTTTTTCTCCTGGAAATCCAAGACCATACCTGACTTATCTTTGTAGTTTTGTAGACAGTAGGTGATCAATGTATACTTGTTAAATATTCTTCTTCAGTTATTATTTTTATGGTATGGTATGAAGGGCAATACTGTTGAAGAAATCTAGCAGATTTGTTATAACTTTAATAAGAGTAATGAAACTGAGGTCTAACCTTCATCGTAAAGACTGCTTCATTCAGGGAGCTGAGCCATCACATCTCTGCCGTGCTTTCTGATGCACGCATTACAGGAACGACGTGACATTAGCAGCCAAGCTTGCCTTATCACCTTACCAGTGAATGGCTCAGTAGAGCATGGGCTGGTATTCTTAGAGGCATGAGCATAAGTGCACCCCAGTTTTCCCTAGCACCATCTTAATCTTGTACTTCTCCACGTTCAGCCCCTGTAGCTGACACATGTTTAAAAGATTTTCATTTACACTGTTTTGTCAATGTGATAGATTTTATGCACCAGCTGGGATTTTCATGTGTTCTATAGTTTCCTGTGGCTTTTCACCAGGTTTGGGTTTCTCTCTGCTTCCTTCATATTAGTAATGATTCTGGAATAATGGAAAAGGGCTCAATTCAAGCTTCGTAGCAATTTAAATATCACTTTTTATAGTTTTCTCCCTCACATTTCTACAGCATTCTGTCTACTCATATTAACACCACAGCTTGAGGCGGGTGCAGACCAATTTGCCTTTATGGATTCTTTGACCCCTAAAAGTCCTTGTTCTGGTCTGAGCCCTTCCAATAGGAGCCTGACATGAGCCCCACAAGCCTGTATCTACTTGCACCTTACAAAGAGAAGTAATAAGAATGAAGATAATATTTTCTTTTCCCTCACAGCAAACAAACTACAAATTATAAATATACACAGATCCCTCCTGCTTGCTATTATAATTCAAATAGGAAATCTGCATATTTGGAGGACACGTGAAGTAGCAGATTGATTTTTTGGATGATAACATCAGTCTCATGGAATGAACTTAATGTGAACTTACTAAAATATTAAAATCACTGTATTGACATGTATGAAATAACTTAGATTACTCTAGTGAGGTCTTAATACAGGCAAATTTATGCATTTAACATTGTGTAAATATTAATTTTGTTGAGATGGCCAAAATAGTGTTTATTTCTTATGGAAGCTACAAAAGGCATTTAGAAGAGTATTTCATATTAAATACCTTCCTCTATCTTCTCAGCACTAGATGAAAGACTAATTAAATTTGGTATATTACAACATCATAGCAGATGGTCCTTCCCATTAATGAGTACATAATGAAATAATGAACATGCTAAGAGAAAGGCATGAGAGATTATAGATCAGTGTGCAGTGAGTAATTTATCTCAAGACATAGAGGTCAACCAATAGGAAAGCAATAGTAAGAGTTGGCACTGAATTTCCCCCTCTTCCCCAACCTGCTGGTCACCTTTTAATGCCACAAGTGATTCATTCAAATTGTTGAGTTTCATTGTGGAGTATGTCAGAAAAATACAATTCATACAGATGAAGTTTAAAAATGGTAATCTCATTAATGAATACATAAGCAAAAGTTACAATGTCATAATTAATGGAATTCAGTAATGTAACATAATAGTAATGCAAGATGACTGAAAAGAATTTGTTCCTGGAAAACTGGAAAAAAGGAGTGTTTTGATATCTGGAAATCTATTAAGGCAGTTTATTACATTATAAAATCAAAAAGGAAAAAACAATGGGATTATGTTGGTGGATGCTGAAAAGGTATTAAAACAATTCAGAAGCCATTCCTAATAAATAACACAAAGGAATCTACTTAACTACAGAGAAGGCAGTTTTCCAGAAACGAGCCAAAAATGTCATTCTATATAACAAAATTCTAAAATTATTTCAATCCAAATAAGAAACTACTTAAGAAGGACTGTTGGTAATTATTATTTTAACATTATCTTCGGGGATTCTAGCGAGTGCAAGAAAATTAACTGCTGGGCCTGCTAACTAAGTAGCCACAGATTGTCCACCAGCTCCCATTGATTTTAAAATTGGAGCTGTGCAGAGGGGCCAGCTATGTGAACGAACTTCTGCTAGTTCCTCTTTGTGTTTTTGCTTTGACACTGGACATATCCAGCTTTCCAAACTGCCATGGATTCACCTTTCCCAGAGCTTATTAGTGCTTTTCTCTGATCCTCCAACTCCTCTTTTGGATTCTTTCTTCTAAACATCTTCCACAGTTGTGTAACGTCTGCTTTATAATTAAACTCTACTCTATGATTCTTTTTCTGTTCTTTATGTGAACTATGACAGAAAGTAAAATAATCTGCCAAGGGAACCGGATATAAGATAGGTATTAAAAATATTTTTTCTGTATTTTAGAAAAATGGACCTAGAAAAGATAGAAATTAATAGCATGCTCAAAATGGGATAAAAACTATAAAATAATTAGATATAAAAGTAACAGTGTCACCACAGTTTATACACTTAACTTGTTTTATGATTTTGGGGAAGGCAGCTACATTTGTGTTTGTGGGGATGATGGGCATGGTCATGTGTGTCACGATGTGGAATTTACAACTGGTAGCAAAATTTTGCCTAGCACTTTTTTTTTTTTTTTTGCAGAACTGGGGATTGAACTCAGGCCCTTGTGCTTGCCAGAGAAGTGCTTATTCCACTGAGCCATCTCCCTGGCCCCCCTAGTACTTTTTGAAGGCAGAATTGTTTACAAAGTAAAGCATTTGTGAACTTAGGTATTACTGTAGAAAGAAAGGCTAAAGACTAAAGAAATAACCATAAAATTGCACTGAAGGACAAAATGAGATGTAAGCATTGGAAAGACATTTCACGTTCTTAGGAAGACCAAAGGTGATAAAACAGTAATATTCCCACATTAATATATAAATACATTTATAATATCATCTCTGAACATTTTTTTTTTATAAAGAGGCTGTTTTAAAATCTACATATTGGGCTGGCGAGATAGCTCAGTTGATCCCTAGCACCCCATGCCACCTGGCCCCAGAGGCACTGAGCCGGAGACTGAGTCTGTGTTTGGTATTGAACATCTGTAATCCTAGTGCTGGGGAGGCTGAAAATAGGAGGACGACTACAAGTCTGAGCTACGTATAAGACCCTGTACCAAATACATTAAAGAAAAGAGAAAAAAAAAACTGTATGTAAGAATAAATGTGCCAGAATAATCTGAAAACAAAATAGTGTATGGATATCAGACTCCTCATTGCATTATATATGACATATAGTTTTTTATAATAATAAATATTGTAGTACCATCATAGGAAAAGACAAATCACTTGGCAGAATATAAAATTCAGAAATAGACCGTATGAGAATGTAACACATGGAAAAATTAGTAATGCAAGTTGGTAGGAAAAGTATAGTTTACCTAAATAATACTTTTTGTATCAGTATTTTAAATAGATCTTTGAACATGAAAGAAAATTCAGAAACATAAGTTTGTTAGTGTAAATTGGCTGGAGTAGGTATGGGACATAAGGAAAGAGCTGAGTGAATGAAGAGTCAAAAAGAAAAAGAATAAGTCATTAAGTTAGCATATATGCCATATATGTGTGGTTATATGTAAACATATATGGAAAAACTGGTGGGAGCAGGGTGAATCTATTGTAAGATTCATTATCAGTGAAGAAAGAAAATTATATTATGTATATCTATATACATAAAAACAAACCAACATACTGATTAGGGATTGATTAGAGAAGTAGAATTTGCAGGAATCATATAAAAGAAGGAATCTTTGTTTGTTTATTTTTATGATAGGATCTTACTACATAGTCCAGGTTGGACTTGAACTTGTTATATAGCCCAGATGGGCTTCAAACTCATGATCCTACCTCAGCCTCCCTAGTGCTGTGATTACAGGGTTGCGCCACCACAACCAGCTGGAATTTATTATAGGAGTTTGGCCTTATGCAACTGCAGAAGCTGGTAAAATAGTTTATATATATATCTGTTGCTTCTATACAATATAGGGCCTAAAACTCCCAGGGCATGGAGTGGGAAGGAAAGATGGACATAAAATGCTATGTCATGTGATGGACATCTTGGTTGTTTCCAAGATTTTGCTATCACACATTGTGCTGCTATAAACATAGGTATACATATTTCTCTATGATACAGTGTATCCAAATCCTTTGGGAAAATTCCCAGTAGGGGGACAGCTGGCTTGAATGGGATTTCTAGTCCTATTCTTTTGAGGAGTCTCCATATTGACCTCCACAATGGTTGTACCAGTCTACATTCCCACCAGCAGTGGAGAAGTGTTCCCTTTTCCCCACAATCTCTCCAACATTTGTTGTTGGTTGATTTCCTTATGATAGCCATTCTTTCTGGAGTGAGATGGTATCTCAGTGTTGTTTTTATTTGGATCTACCTAGGTCTTAACCATCCAGCAGAAAAGCATAAATGTATAAAAATGAAGTATACATCGTGAGCCCATAATATTAAGCTGAGCTGTAAATGGATATGGTCGACAATTTCTTTGAATAACTCCCTATGGTTGCAGAATGCTGGACTGTGTTGGATTGTGGT
>PVKA01053062.1:0-11412 GCA_004027165.1 Ctenomys sociabilis
TGATATAATTCAGCTACATAAATACCTGTAAATATAATATCATGTATGCACCTTGTACAATACCAAAACATTATGAAAACAGTTTGCAATGTATTATTTCATCGACTCTGTATGGTTATGGTGTTTTGAAACTGTCTGATTGACATTTGTATTTCAATAAAATAAAAATAAATGGAAAAAAAAATAACTTATTAGAGACATTATGTATTCATCTCTATTTGGATTGAAAACATCACAAACTTAATTCATATGTAAGAATAAACAATTATCTGAAAAAAGATTATTTTTTTCTTTAAAACAAAGGGAGAATAGACGAATTCTTCTTGGAATACAAACTTCAAGCATAGATTTTTTTCCACTTTTCCTCACGCCTTTTATAAAACTGGTTAGCTAATTTAAAGTTAATTTAACAGTTTCCTGATTCTTCTCATATTTCCACTTCATCTTTTCCTCCAACTGTCCTCATTTATTAGCTCTATTTCAGAGTAAAAACTCTGTATAATAATTTTTAAGTTTGCTGAAAACTTGCTTTAATTTCCTAGTAATTTGAGAAGACAACCACAGCTGCAATTTTGAGGCGGCCAGTGCATCCTTACACTGGCAGTTTTCCTGTATGAAAAGAAAAAGGAAATGGAGCTACTCCCACAAGCTTACCACAAGAAGTAAGCCTGTGGCAAATTCTAAAATTTGCATACAATTACCATTAAGTTGAACAGAAGCATCATTATCACTAACAAAAGTTGTTTTAAACTCCTAAAATAATAAAATTCAGCCAGGTCCAGCTGTATAACATTTTGTAAAGGATATTATGAAAAGGCTTTCATAAAAATCAGCATTTATGACAGTTTTTCTCAAACTGCAGAGTGAGAATCCCTCAGGGCAATTAAGACATAGTCGCAGGGCTTACTAGTTCCCAACTTTGAGAACAATTAAGTTAATCAATTAAGGAAAATTTCTGATATTTAAAAGTTATATTCTTTTGAAGATAACTCAGATTTAATATCTTATACAAACACTAATTTTTAATAAATAATTATTTAAAACTGGATCCTTCTCCCTCAAAAAATGACTTGTGCCAGTCTTTGCAAACTGCACAGAAATGAACCTTTAGATTAAAAATATTTTCATGGAGCCATTTCTGTATTGTATGATCTATGTATTTGGAAAATTGGCATAAACCAAATGTGAAGATTAAAACTAGAAAACATTTTGAAGATGAGTTTTTATGTACTTCAGAAAAATATATAAAGTATTCCAAGAAAATGTTACTCTTCAATGTTGGACACTAAAAAATGACATGAGCCAAAACAGAATCAAAAAGATATTGTCATATAATAAACAAACATATGGCATACATATTTTAAAAAAAACTTTGCCAGCATAGGGGAATGTCACTTAAAACTATATTTTTATTTTATTTACTTATATTTTACTTAATTGGAAAAAAGGTAAACCAAATTTTTATGACAAAATAAAAGGAGAATGATAATAGTTATTACATTGCATGTTGTTATTTTAAAAGTAATTGCTCAGCATATAAGATATGGGTATAAAAATTTCTCCAATCAATATTAACACAAATTTTCTTTAATGAACTAGAAGACTTTAGTAGGATAGCTGACTTACATTTCTTTTACATTTTCCCTATTGTCCTTTCCCCTTTAACCCATCCAATTTCCTTTTACCTTTTGAAAACTTTCTTCCCATTTCATATCTATTGTGTATTTTAGACTTTATTTACTGTTTCAGTTTCTCATACCTGAGAGACAATCTAGTGTCTACACACGAAAGTCTGAATATTTCTTTTTGTGAGTATAGTTTCAAGTTGCCTCCATTTACCTATAAAAGTCTCAAGTTTATCCTTCTTTACAGCTGAGTAATACTACATTATATACAAATGCCACATCTTTTTTTACCCATTCCTCATTTTTGCATGACTTCTCCCAAAATGTAGTCACTAAATTAAAATAACACACATGACTCAATTTTTACTTGGAAAAGTTATTGATCTAAAGTAAAAAATGCCTTAGCAAAACACTAACTTTACAAAGACTGAAAAAAAGAATGGCCGAATGAAAAGAACGTGAGCGGCAATCGAGATGGGAGAGAGGGAATTTTCCACCTTTCCTGCCCAACAGCCACAAAGACAAAACCACATGTGGGGCCAGAACATGTGCTGAGATGCCCAGAATCCGCCCGAGAGGCAACTCCTAGACATCCCCCCAAACTAAGAGCAGTCTATGTCAATAAGGAAGGAGAGTGCTATGGTTTGTGTCTAGGTGTCCCCCTAAAGCTTCATGTAGTCATGGGATGGCTTCTGCAGTCTGTGATTGATTATTGTAGGTGTGGGTGTTGCACCTGCCCTGGGGCAGGTAATTTGCATTGCAATGGAAAGAGGAGAGAGAAGCCGGCTAACAGCCTGAGCTGCAGCCTCCCCGCTTTCTTTCTTCTCTTTGCTGCCACCACGAAAGGTTGTTCTGTGCCCTGTGCCACACTGCCTTGGAGCCAGCGGAGTATGAACTGCGAGGAAAAGCAACCCTTTCCTCCCCTAACTTAAGCTTGGGGTATTTGTCCCAGCAACAAGAGAGCAGTAGCCAAGATGGAGCACAATTTTTGTCACATTGGCCCCATGCACTTGTCTTCCACCTTTGCTCCTCTCAGTACCCAGACACACTGCCTCAGGCTGCAGGTTCTTCCACAAGGAAAGGGATCCTTTTCTGTCTCCTCTGAAGGAAATGCAATCATACAGTGGTCAATCAGGGCTGGGGCAAGTGGGCCAAGACCGTGGGTGAAGCCTCCCACGGTTGTGAGAGCCAGGGCACATGCAGACCACAAACCCAGCTCACTCTCACCTCTTATACATAGTACAAATCAGAAAAGTGTGGATTTCAGTTCTTCATCTACATTGACACAGCCACACCAACTGCCTTCTTCGCATGAGGGAGAAGCAATCTAGAAACTTCAGACAAAACAAGGTCCCCACCCATAATTGTGGCCACCATCAGCCCTTCATCAGCCTGTGCTCACTCCATCCGCCACACTTCTTTTTTGCCTTCAGTAAATGTGAATCTTCGCTGGTTTTCTATTTCTTGTCCCAGTTCTTTGTCAGGACACCAAGAACATGAATGGAATTTCTTTGTGGCTCAAAAGCTGGTCACTATGACTTAGATGTCAAGGGGCAGCTGATAACAATGCAAAGGGGGTGAGGATATCTTACTGCAGCTGGTCAGGCTCTGTGAGACAGGGAAAAGGTACATGACTCAGGTTTATCCCAGGGTGAAAGGAGAACACCGGCCCAGCACCTCAGAAAGGGAGCAGGAAGGTAGCTAGGACCTGCACAGCTTCCTGAGGATGAGCAAATGTGTTTTTCTCTGAGAGGGAAGGAGAGGAAATCTCTAACTAGGCTAACTGCTTATCTCCTTGTTAAAGTCAGTTCATAAAGACTAGGAAAAGAGGCAAGCTAGGCAACTCTTTTAGTTGCTTAAACAGCAACACAAAGTTGTGAGGAACACGAAGAATCAGGGATAGATGACGCACGTAAAGGGACGAAACTGATCTCCAGGAACCATCCCTAAAGAAGTGGGGGCCTGTGAATTGCTTCATGAATAATTCAAACTAATGACCGTGAAGCTGAAAGAGATATGAGGAATTATAGAAAGTTTCCCGAAAGGAATCGTGAAAGTAATATATAAACAAAGGAGAATATCAACAAAGGTAGAAACCATGTAAAAGAATAAAACAGACATTCTAAAGCTGAACTGTAAAATTCAGTAGATGACTTCACTGGTAGCTAGATCAAGAGAAGATGCAACAAACTGGAAGACAGGCCAATGGAAGTTATTCATTAGGAGAAAGAAAAAATAAAACATAATGAAAATTACCAAAGAAAATCTGAGAACCTGTGGATCACTATGAAATGAAACGATACATGCATATGCACATTCCAGAAAGAGGAAAGAAAAAAGAAGGGAAAGGCTTATTGTAAATAACAGTGTCTGAAATTTCCCAAATGTGTGAAAAGAAATTCAGGTCCATAATTTTTTTGTGGTACCAGAGGCTGAGCTCAGGACTTTGCACTTGCCAGGGAAGCACTTATTCCAGTGAGCTATCTCCCCAGCCCTAGATCCATAAATTTTCAAGGACATCAAATAGGAACCAGATTTACACTGAGACCCATGGCCATCCTATTGTCAAAAGTTAATAGCAAAAAAAAAAATTAAGAAAACTGAATTCTCCCAGTATACAATGGCACAGAGCAAACATTCCCATTCCAAAGGGAAAGGAAAAAAATTCAGACAAAAACAAGACCCAAAATAAGAAGGGCAAACCAGACAGGCAAAAATGATTTCTGATGATCTTTAGGTCCATTGAGAAATGAGCTCTGAAGGGTGTGGGTGCACCCTGTTCCCACAGTAATCTTGCTGGTTCCAGTCCTAGTGTCCTGCCTCTTAGGATGGATCTGCTCCCTGCCTGCAGCTTTCTTCAGCAGATATTACGTGTGCATGGCATCTCCAACATCCTGAAGTCTCCACTGGACCTTTTGTTCCACTCTTACAGCTTTTGCACTCACTGGGGCCCTCAGAAGGGACTGTGACACTGTCACAGTTTTCAGGCCACTCAGGCTTTCTTCTGAAAGTGGTAAAATCACAGCAATAAAGCCACTGCTGGGAACAACTTCTGTATTAGTTACTTTTCTGTCACAGGCACAAAATGTGCAGCACCCACAGTCCGAAGGGAGAGGAGGTTATTTTTAGGCACTGTTTCAGTGAGTAGAGTCCACAGCTGGCTGGTTCCAAGGTGGAAGGGACACCGTTTCCAGGAAGCACAGACAGAAGAGAAGCTGGGGATGAGGACACAATCGAGGTGTGCCCAGTGACTCACCTACAGCACTCATCTCCACTTTGTTGAAAGCCCAGGGTGCCCACGCCCTTTGGAGCTCACGTCTCATCATAAATTTCTCAAGGTGCTGGACATGGACCTAAAGGATCATCTGAAATCATTTTTGCCCTTCTGGTTTGTCCTTCTTGTTTTTTATCCTGCTTTTGTCTGATCGTTTCTTTTCTTCTTGGAATGGGAATGTTTGCTCTGTGCCATTGTATACTGGGAGAATTCAGTTTTCTTAATTTTTTTTTTACAATAGCCCACAGCTCAGACTTTGCCTATAGTCTTAGCATAGACCTTAACATAGACTTTTTTGCAGTTCTGGTAAGATTTTGGTGACTCAGACATGGAGGTCTTGGGAACATGACACCAAGGAATTAGTCCATTGATGAGTGCCTCCCTGAGTGTGCTATGAGGAAGCCAGCCTGGCTGGAGCATGGTCACGACAGGCATGAATGGGAAGGGGACTCTTGGGCCAGCCAGTTGTAGACTCTTGGGCCCAGGTCCTGCTGGCTCTCCAGTTCCTGGCCACTGTGCACTGAGCAGCTTGGCTCTGCACAGCCTTCCAGGATGTCATTGCTGCACTTCAGCCAGCAACCATGGGCTGAAGCCACCGCAAGGGCGAGTGAGAATGAACACCTCTTTCTCAATTGCAGGTGTCAGGTATGTTGTCCCACAGTGGGAAAGTGATTCACTAAGACACTAAGAATGCTATACCCAGTGAAACTGCTCCTCAAAAACGAAAAGCAAAAAAAGATTTCCTTGTTTTAAAAGCATAAGTAGTTAGTCACTATACTTTATTTAAAAGAGATTCTAGATACATTTTTTTTTTGGTCTTTTTGAGACAGGGTCTCGCTATGAAGTCTAGGCTAGCCATGAGATCACTTGTAGCCCAGGCTTGTCTTGAGCTCACAAGGATCCTCCTGCTTCAGCCTCCCAAGTGCTGGGATTACAGACTGTGCTACCATGCCTGGCTAAGGCAAGCTTGTTCAAGAATGAAATGGAAGGATCCTAAGCAAAAAAGTACATCAAGCTATAAAGCTTAGTCATAAAGTTAAATATGTAACAAATGCAGAATACTAATATCATATAATGAAAAAGCATTTTTAATTTTAGCATTGTTAAAAGAAAATATTAATAATAACTATATGTAAATTTATTAATGGTTAATATAAAATATATAAATTGCAACTTTAAAAGAGTATGGAAAAAGTAGAAATAAATGTAGTGGTTTTTATATGCATCAAAGTTAAATTGCTGTTGTCAACTTAATATATCTACTTTAAAAATATAAAATAGTTTCCTTAATGATCATTTTAATTACAAACAAAATGTCTATACAGTACCGAACACTGTGAAAATGAAATGAAACATCAATATTAAAACCATAAGAGAGAGAAAGAGGAAACAAAGAACTACAAGACAGACAAAAAATATAAAATTGTCAGTAGCATCCACTTCAGTATAAATGCTTCAAACTTATCATTCTTAATAGCTGAGTAATACTCCATTATATAGAAATACCACATCTTTTTCAGCCATTCCTCATGTGATGGACATCTTGGTTGTTTCCAAGATTTTGTTATCACACATTACGCTGCTATAAACATAGGTACACATATATCACTATGATACAATGTATCCAGATCCTTTGGGAAAATTCCCAATAGGGGGACAGCTGGCTTGAATGGGATTTCTAGTCCTACTCTTTAGAGGAGTCTCCACCCTGACCTCCACAATGGTTGTACCAGTCTACATTCCCACCAGCAGTGGAGAAGCGTTCCCTTTTCCCCACAACCTCTCCAACATTTGTTGTTGGTTGATTTCCTTATGATAGCCATTCTTTCTGGAGTGAGATGGTATCTCAGTGTTGTTTTTATTTGCATATCACGAATGGCTAGCGTTGTGGAGCATTTTTTCATATATTTATTCGCTTCTTTAATTTCATCCTCTGAGAAGTGTGTATTCATGCCCATTTCTGAATTGGGTCTTTAAATTTGAGGGCCCTGTTATATCTTAGTTCTTTATAAATTCTAGGCAGTAGTCCTCTGTCTGATTGTTTATTAGTTAGGATTTTTTCAAAGTTTGTGGGTTGTCTTTTCACTCTGTTGACAATTTCTTTTGACATGCAAAAGCTCCTTAAGAAGAGTTGATCCCATTTGTTGATTCTTTCAAGAGTTTCCCGTGCGAATATATGTTTGTTCCTGAAATCTTTACCTACCCCTATGTCTTCAAGAGTTCCTCCTACTTTCTCTTCCAGGAGATTGAGTGTTTCTGTTTTAACGTTTAGATCTTTAAACCATTTTGACTTTAACTTAGTGCATGCTGATAGAGCTGGGTCAAGTTTTAGTTTTCGGCCTATAGAAAGCCATGTTTTCCAGCACCATTTGTTAAAGAGGCTATCTTTGTTCCAGTGAGCTTGTGTAGCCCCTTTGTCGAAGATAAGATGGCTGAGTGTTTTCGTAGATGCCTCTGCATCTTCTAATCTATTCCACTGATCCTCAGGTCTATTTTGTTGCCAATACCATGTTGATTTTATCACAGTGGCTTTGTAGCATAATTTCAAATCAGGAATTGTGATGTCTCCTGCCTTGTCTTTATTGGCCAAGATTGCCTTTGCTATTCTAGGTCGTTTGTGATTCCAAATAAATTTTAGGATTGATTTCTCTATATCTGGGAGGTATGTTGGTGGCAGTTTGATAGGGATTGCATTAAATCTGTACAGCAATTTTGGGAGTATGGCCATCTTCACGATGTTGGTTCTTCCTATCCAGGGGCATGGAATATCTTTTCATTTTCTGAAATCCTCATATACTCATAAGTGAAATAAACCAGACACACATGTGTAAATATCATATAGTCTCCCTAGTAAAACAAGCAAAAAGCAGAAATACAAAAGGTAACATACAACAAGTAAAAACAATTGAGTCAGATAAGGCAAAGTGAATGGCATATGCTGCAGGATACTAATCAGCTTTTCTTCGGGATGGTTAACAACCTAAGATCACAAGTCAGAGTTGGAGAAATAGAAGAGCCACAAGGCCAGCCAACATTTTGGCCCTAGCCTTTCAAGGTCAGCGAAGACTCAGGACATAGGAGAACCTGTACTGCAAGATCATGAAACTCAGGTGAGCTCCAAATTTTCTGAACAAGGAGATTATGGAGCCACAGAGGAAAGAGATCAAAGTTCTATAGTGTGCCTGGGGAGAGTCACATGAAGGGAAAACTTTCTCTCAAGCTCTCACAGAGAGCAAACTGGTCAAGCATTGGCCGTGACTCATCCACATGGATGACACAGAGTAAGGAACTACAGAATAATGTACAGGACTAGAAGATAAACCCTGAGAGGACGTCACTGACCACATAGGAAATATAAAGTTCATGTGTTGGTATGTAAGTCTTGATCTATGTAAATCTTAACCATCCAGCAGAAAAGTATAAAAATGAAGTATACATCGTGAGCCCATAATATTAAGCTGAGCTGTAAATGGCTATGGTCGACAATTTCTTTGAATAATTCACTATGGTTGTAGAATGCTGGACTGTGTTGGATTGTGGTGTCGAGTTCAAGCACCTAAGTTAGTTGAACGTCAATGGAGTGCCCACTTTTGACAGGTGTAGACAGAGGAAGGGGTGTAGAAAGAAAAATCATGATGTGTGTGTATAGACAGTACAGTTGGGATAGATAATGCTGTGCTTCTACATAATTCTATGAGAGGCAAGATCTGCACTAATGGTGGCTGGACAGGATATTATGTCGGCTTCTAGTACTATGGTCATCCACTAGGTAAATAATTATTGAATTTTTGATATAATTCATGTATAAAAAATAAGATAAGTAAGCAGCTACACTCTTAATTCACTAATAAGAGCTATCTGCTAAAATAATATCTGTAAATATATCATGTATGCACCTTGTACAATACCAAAACGTTATGAAAACAGTTTGCAACACATTAATTCATCGAATCTGTCTTGTTAAGGTGTCTTAAAACTGTCTGATTGATGTTTGTATTTCAATAAAATAAAAATGAATTTTAAAAAAATTGTCAATAGTAGGTCCTTATTTATCAATTATTCTTGTAAATATAAATGAACTCTGCAATAAAACCACATAGATTACTTGAGTATGTGCAATAAAAAACTCCCACATATTTTCTATATTTAAAAACCTCACTGTAGAATTAATTACATACATTCATTGAAAGTGAAGAAATGGAAAAAGTATTTCATGAAAGTTTTTAAAAAAGCAATATATGAATAATATAGGACAAAGTCAAATTGTCTTATAAGACATTGTATAAGGAAGAAAGAATTAATTTATCACAGAAATAAATAATAATATATATATATACACACACACCAACTTTAGAACAACTAAATATATAAAGCAAATATGTAGAGAAATGGGCAGCAATAAAGTAATAGTAGGAGACCAGAACCTTTTTAAACAAGGGACAGAAGATCTAGAGAGAAAAATTGTTTTAAAGCATCTCAGAACTGAACAGCACTGTGGACCAACTGAACCTAACAGAGTGAATCTAACAGACAAACTTTACATCCATGGTAATAGAAAAACATTTAAGATCATGAAATAAGTATACTTTATACAAGCTGAGACAAAAGAAGTAGTATAATCACAAAGAAAAGTTAGGATATTACCCAAAAAAGGGACAAGAAACAAAATGTAACAAAATAGGAATTCTGGAGAGAAATGTAAAGTCATTATGTTAATTGTAGAATAGAGTTAATTGGGATAATAGATAAAGATGAACTAACATATTAATTATGAATTAACTAGCGTGAACTAACATAATGAACTATCACATTAATTATGAACTAACATAATGAACTATCACATTAATTATGAACTAACATATTAATTATGTTAATTGGAATAATGGAGTTAATTTGGGTAATAGACACACAAGAAGCAGACAACAGAAGCAATTATTTAGAATGTAACATTTATTCATGTAAAAGATATGAAAGGAAGGTCAAAAGTTAAGGTAAACATAAGCAAGTTTCTAATTTGATTACTAGAAAGAACAGGTTGAAAGTAGAGAGGCAATATTAAAAAAGTTAAAGAAATAATTTTTCAGAATTGGATATATAATTTCAACTAATATAAAATTGAGTCTAATTATCTTTACATGAAGTGGGAAATTGTTCAAGTTATAAAATTTTTAAGCTAATTATTTTCAAATGTAATTAATGAAAATAAGCCCACATTACGTTTTCATCAGCTAAATTACATTACAGGAACAAGCTACTTAAAATCTTGGTGGATTACAGTAACAACTATATATTGTTTCATTTATATTTTATGCCCATCCACATATGCCTCAGATTCGTGTCTGCACTCCAAAGTCCAAATGGTTGCTCACCTGATTTTTGTAGTATTTTTGGTCTTGGAAACCTGTTTGAATGTGATATGCTATTTTTAATTTCATTTCATTGACTAAAACAAGACATGTGGGGCTTGAGAGATAGCTCAGCAGTCTAAGCACCTGCCTGGCAAGTACAAGGACCTGAGTTCAATCCCCAACGTACAAGCTGAAAAAGGGTCGTGTTATCACACACCTGTAATCCAAGTGCTGGAGAGGTGGAGACAGGTGGATCACTAAAAGTCAGGCTGCGTAGTGAAACCCTGTATCCAATAAATACAGAAATAAACAAGTACCAACACATGTGGTCAATGCTGATATCAACAGGACCAGTTTGTATAAACTTTCCACTTTTTTATAATCTGTGATATTCTCAACTAGATTTATTAGTAACTATTCAGTTAGGAACACAAAAAGAACTTTCAAGCAAAAGTATAGAACAGAAATTTATTTAGAATGTTGGGAAAGGCAAGAGGAGAGAAGGGGAAAGTAACACTAGTTCAGCGCCCCTATTGCTATTGAAGCTATCAGTACAACCATATCAAAAGGAGTCAATGGATCAGAATGAGTACCCTGAAGAGCTGGGATTCCCTGTGTCCGCTGTTGCTGTGGCTACGCAAATACCCACGAGTCGTTTCATGATACCGCTGGAGGCTGTGAGAAGTCTAACAGTAGCTCCCATTCTTCGAAACAGAAGCCTGAGCTACTGAGGATGGCACAGTGCTGCTGCAGCTGCTGTTGAAAACTGAAATAAAAGATGAAAAATCAAAGGTGAGGGAGACACTGTCTTGAAAAGTTACGACAGCGAAAGATGGCGAGTCTGGCTGGAAGCAGCAGACTCCACTTATTTTTTTTTTTTTTATTTTTTTTTCCCCATTTATTTTTATTTTATTGAAATACAAATGTCAATCAGACAGTTTCAAAACACCATAACCATACAGAATTGATGAAATAATACATTGCAAACTGTTTTCATAACGTTTTGGTATTGTACAAGGTGCATACATGATATTATATTTACAGGTTTTTATATAGCTGAATTATATCAAAGATTCAATAATTATTTACCTAGTGGATGACCATAGCACTAAAAGCCAACATAATATCCTGTCCCACCACCAATAGTGCAGATCTTGCCTCTCAT
>PVKA01053063.1:0-11412 GCA_004027165.1 Ctenomys sociabilis
TGTCACCAGTGTCCAGGTGGTCTTTACCCTAGCAACTGCCCTTAGCATCTGAGGCAGGAGCACTTCCAGGCACCACACATTGGGGCTCAGGTCCAGGCACACCTGTGATCGCAGGACTCAGGCTGAGGTCGGAAGATCACAATTGGGAGCCTGGCCTGGACCACCTAATGAGTTAGTGAGACCCTGTCTCAAAAAAAAAAAAAAAAAAAAAAAGGGACTAGAAATGTAGCTCAGGGCACAGAACCTGAGTTGAAATCCCCACTACTAAAAACAAAAACTAAGCAAAAAACTGGTATTGTACTGGCCCAAAATCCAGGCATGGATCAGTGGAACACAACAGGATACAGAAAGATTCTGCCATCTGATCTTTGACAAAGGAGCGAGAAACACACACTGGAGAAAATATAAAAAATGGTTTTAGGAAAACTGGTTATCCATATGCAGAAGAATGAATCTAGAGCCCTATGTCTCATGCTATTAAAATGGATTAGAAAACTGGGTATTAAAACAACCTTTTGGAAGGTAGGTGTTATGACTTGTGTCTAGATGTCTCCCTGGAGCCTCATGAAATTGTAGGTGGGGCTTTTCAGAAGTGGCTGGACTAGTATGTGACACTAGGACTGATTCAGAGTGCAGTGGTAGGCTAATGAGCACTAGGATTAAGGAGTGAACACTCTAGATAAAAAGATGCTCATAATGTACCTTGGAATTTGCTATCTTCTGTCCTCTGTGAACTGTTTCTCTCTGATGCCCCTCTTCCACATCACCCTGCCTTGGAGCCAGCTGGTTATGGACTGAAATCTCTGTAAAATGAGCTAAATAAACTTTTCTTCCTTTAATTTTGGGTGTTGGTTATTTTCTCTTGGCAATGAGAAAAGTACCTAATGCTGAAGAATGATAAAGTTCCTAAAGACAAAGTGGAGGTAAGGACTTCGGGAACACAAGAGCAAGATGGCAGCAGTTGTGTTTGTCACCCAGTGTGGTGCTTGTGAAAGGAAGCAAAATTTGGATAAGTGCTTCTGTTAGCTAATCAAATTGTTCACACAAAGAAGTGTTCCTGAACTGAGCCATCACTATATCAAATTAAAAAGCACATGGGCCAGTGAGATAGCTCAGTGGACTAAGTGCCTGCTTAGGCAAGTGCAGGGACCAGAGTTCAATTCCATCTACTGCCCAGCCCTGCCCCCAGGTACTCAGAGACTGGGCGTGGTGGTGCACATCTATAATCCTGGTACTGGGGATGCTGAAAACAGGAGGATCACTTTGAGTTAGAGGTGCATAGCAAGACCCTGCACCAAATACATTTTTTAAAAAAATTAAAAAGCACAGTAAAGGGGCCAGGGAGAAAGCTCAAGGTTCTGAGTTGAATCCCTGATTCCACCAAAGGAGGCAGGGGTGTAGGGAGGAAGCAGCACAGCACAGTAAAAATATAACAAAGAGACAATCTATAGAATGGGAAAATAATTTACCAGCTACTTCCCAGAAGAGAACTAATATCTGCAGTTTGTAAATAACTCAAAAAATAAAAGACCCAATCAAAAGAGAAAACTGAAGAGACAGTTCTCAAAAGATAATAGCAAATAGTAAATATGTGAAAAAATGTTCAATATTTTGGCCACTATCGAAGAGCAAGTCAAAACAACACTGAGATTTCCATCTGACTCCTAAGCAATGACTATAGAAACTCAACCAGAGAAGTGCTGGCCTGGCTGTGGGAGAGAAGGGAAAAGGAACCCTTCCACATTGTTGGTGGTTGGTAAGGAAATCAGCCTGGAGAGTCATCAAAACACTAAAAATAAAGATTCCATTTGATCCACCTGTACCTCTTCTGAGTCTCTTTTAAGATGTCATGTAACAGTGATGCAAATGTACCCAACTCACAGTAGCTGAATCTTTAAAGCAGCCTATATGTCCCGTAACAGGTGAGTGGATAAGGAAAATCTGATAGATGGTCACAGTGGAATGCTACTCTCATAAAGAAAGGCAAATTTTAGTCTTTTGAAGGAAAATGGATACAACTTGAAACCTAAGTGAAATAAACCAGGTGCAGAGGCTAAATAGTGCCTGGCTTCCATAGGAGAAACCATTGTATTAGTAATTTAAAGAGCACAATAAGTGCTGATAGGAAGCAGGGGGGTAGACCTTCTGGTGATGGGAAGGGAACCTAGGAATGGAGGAATAGCAAGGAGAAGTGACACGTATTTGTACCTGCTCCCCGCAGTATGTGTATTCGTTGTGACAAATGTGTTCTGAAACTGGCTAATTCTGGAAGGGGCAGTTTTTCCTCAGCAAGAAAAGGTTTTAATCCAGTGAAACGTAATATACAGAAAATTAAAAATAAGTTACCTGACTTAATTTACAATAAGGCCATGCTTTCTATTTTTTTTCTTCAGAGAAAAGTACTCAGGCATATCACCATTGCCTTCCCTCTGCGAGTTAAGCCAGTAACAAGTTCTAAGGGTGTTTCTAAGAGTCGCCTGCAGCACTGAAGGAGTGAGTGACCTACACAAACACAGATGTTAAGTTCTGTTAGGCTGCACTTAAACCATTTGACCTTTTCAGGTCCTAGATGAGTCTGACTCTCTCTAGTTGTTGGGGAGGGTCAGTATATTTTAATGAAAACATTTTCCCACAAACTTTAAAAATAATTACATTTTTAAACTCTGAAGCTCCGTGGCCTTGGGACATCCTTATATCCTGCTTCATAGGCCTTTTTTCCTTTTCTTTGGAGATCAGGCCCTGCTCTGTAGTTTTTGGCTGGCCTTCAACTCGTGGCAGTCTCCATAAGGTTTAGGTGTCACACTGCACTACCAAATCCGCAGTGCTTTTGAGGGTTATGTCAGACGCTTTCTCTTCTTTTGGAAGTCCTTGAGGAAGCTGTAGGGGTTCATTCTTAGTGAATGTGTAACTATTAGTTCTGCATCCACTGAAGGGATAGGGTAAGCTGGAGGAGTGTGGTTTTTTCTTCAAATCTAAGCATCTTTATTTTGTGTTTTTCCCAGTGTGGACATCTCTTTTAACTTTTTATTTTGGTAACAGTATAAAGTTTGTGAGTGTGCCGTGGATCCCTGTCATATTTTTCATGATTTTCAGGGAACATCTGGAATTGTTGATTTGGAAATTTGTGATGAGTTCCGTTTGTACCAATGAGAAATTCCACACCTTTTGTCACAGTCTGCAGTCTACACGGGAGCCTCTGAACTACTGAGTGCAAAATCTGTGCCATAAGTGTGAGAATTATTTTTCTTCAAAGGCAGCACCTGTCAACTGTCCAGCCTAAACTTCGCAATAGATACTTTTTTCTAGAGCTTATTCAAAATCTGATCTAATTGCTAATATTAAATCTTAAAAGTATGAAAAGCCTAGTACCCCTCCTTACCCTAGGAAGGAGAGTAACCTTTTAAGAATTCTTGGGTCACAATTTATTCTAGGGATGACCTCCGCCTTACAGCTACCTGGAGACAAAGACTTTGTATCATGGCAGCAGGATTTGGATGACTCCATAAAGCCCACACAGCAGGCCCGGCCCACTGTTATCCGCTGGTCTGAAGGAGGCAAGGAAGTCTTCATCTCTGGGTCCTTCAACAATTGGAGCACCAAGATTCCACTGATTAAAAGGTGAAGCTGTGTGTCATGGTTGAGTTTACAGGCTCCAGAAACTAACTTCCTTTAAATAGAAACCAGGATAGACTACTGTCTGCCTACTAAGTTCTCTCTGAAGAACATGCCTCTTTGTTGGACTACTTATTGTGTCAAAGGCTGTATTTTTTTAATCCTCATAAATCAGAGATGTTTTACTTACAATTATTGCAAGTGTGTTTGTAACACCTTTGTGCTTAAATTCTTTAGGAGAGTATCTCAATCTTTTCTGTGCTTGCAAGAAGTCTTCATTTACTGTTTATTTGCAAAGATTTAAGGATCTATTTAACCATTATCAGAGTAGTCCTTTATATGGTGAGCCATTCTCTAGAAAAATCTCACCAAAGTGTGGACAGAATACTTTGAAATATTTTTGTGTGCTAAACATACTTGCTACTTCTTTACTTACAAGTCATCAAAAATATCTGTACTAAAGTGATCCATTTTGGGGAATCAGTGACTTTTTTTCCAGATACTAGTTAAAATAAGTTATTGCAGGGAGCCGGGGAGGTGTTGGCAAATGCATGTTCAAGGTAATATAGAAAGGAAAATTGATTTACACGTTATTTTGTCCATAAGGAATTCAGAGGCTTGGGACTATGAGTGGTCACTGCACACTGATTTTCATAGCTTGCTTTCTAAAAACACCCTGTTTGACCTTGTTTTCTTTTGTAGCCATAATGACTTTGCTGCCATCCTGGACCTCCCTGAGGGAGAGCATCAGTACAAATTCTTTGTGGATGGACAATGGGTTCATGATCCATCAGAGGTAAAGTTCTTCATCACAAAGGGTAGATTTGGATTTAGCAGCCTCATTTTAGCTATCATTGGTGTCGGGACTGATGACCAACAGCCTGCAGTGCTCGCTGGTTCTTTGATAAGAGATGAAGTTGCTGACCGAGTTTAATTAAAAAGTAGAACTATCGGGCTGGGGAGATGGCTCAGTGGAATAAGTGCTTCCCTGGCAAGCATAAGGACCTGAGTTCAATCCCCAGTTCTGCAAAAAAAGAAAAAAAAAAAAAATAGAACTATCATTCTTTCATATATAGTCCAAATTTTATTAAGTTTTTGGTTAAATTATTTAGTAAAAGATTTATATAGTACATTGGTTTCCTGTAGTATTTTTTCCTATGGCTTTCACAGGTGGATTTGAAGAAAGAATTCAGTAATTTTTTCTGTTCACTCTTTCAGCCTGTGGTTACCAGTCAGCTCGGCACAATTAACAACTTGATCCATGTCAAGAAATCTGATTTTGAAGGATTTGATGCTTTGAAGCTGGACTCCATGGAAAGCTCTGAGACATCATGTCGAGTTAATGCGGTAGAGCTTGCCCTCTCTTGCTGCACCTTACTTGTACTAATGTATTCTTTCCTTAAAGTGTTTTAAGTTTTGGTTTATATTTCAATATATTCTCAGGAATCTTCTGAGCCCTATATATACTTATATAGCCTATAAACTGGTCCCATTCTTTGCGGCAAAAAATATTTTAGTCTAGTACATTTTATTTCAAACTTCTACTACTTTATTATTTTAGAATTTAAATCAGACATCTCTTTTGCATTCCAACCTAATGTTTCTTTTGTACCCCTCTCCCCACAAAATTCCTAACACAGGTCCCATGGTAGAATGTTTGATATGTTCTTTCCTATTTCATCTTTTATAAACCACTAATAGGCTGTAGACTATAAAGTTTGAAAAGATATTTCTAGTAATACTTCAAGTTCTCCACTGACTTTTGGTGGAATCACTCAACAAAAGTTAGAAGTGCTTGGTTTGTCTTCTTAAAAGTGCCTCAGCTTAATCTTACCAATATGAGAGCTCATTTGACAATTCAGCAGTTTTATGAAACTGTAAATACAGTAATCCTTGGGGAAAAGTAGGTTAAAAATTAAAAACCACAATTTGTAAGTAATTGCAGTTTTACGTGCTTTTGCTTAAAAAGTGGTGAGAGAAAGAGACCTGTATGTTTCTTTTCTGTAATTCTATTGTAATCTGCTGTAACTCAAAGCCTTCTTTTCTTACATTTAGGTAGTACCAGAATAGTTGGCAAACCACATTCACAGTTGCAGGAGCCAGCCTGCAAACTTACCTAGGGGATACAAATAGGGATAAAAGAAAAGAGAGACAAATTTCCAACCAAGGGGGACCATGGAGCTTCTGCCTGAAGGAGGCAAGAGCCCTGAGAGTCCAAAAGTCTCATTTTCATTATAAAACAAGGCAGTGTAGCTGTCCTACAATTCAAGGTTCAAGGAACTATAAATGAATAATGGGGAACATAAGTTAACAACCTGTATATAATTTTTTTGTGTGTAGGTCTTGGCTGATGTTGTGCCCCAGGGTATTGTGAGCATCAGGTTTCCTGCACACAGATACAGGAAGGCAGCGTTCCACCCCCTCTTCCATGGCAGGAAAGGTCAACAAGACCACACAGTTACTACTTTATTATTTTACATTAAGAACTATGTTCCTCTAAAGAACGATATGCTATATTTCCACTAAGCATGCTTCTCTACTGTGAGTTCAAAGCCTGTTTCACCTGCTGACTAGTTTTGCCTTCAAGGCCAATCACTCTTGATGACCCCTCAATCTGTTGGGTGCTTAGTTTATTGACAGTACAACCAGGAGCTTGGGCTCAGTGTTCTCTACAATCACAGTACCTTTGTTGTGGAACTTGAGATAATGCCAAAGGGAAGACAGGAGGACACTAAGGACCTTTGGAAAGCATCCAGCTTTTATTGCTGTTATTATGCTAGCATGCTGTGGGACAATGAAGTCCCAGTCCCCAGCCTCGCCTTGGGGTTTTACAGCCACTTATATAGGTTTTTAGAAGGAAGTACAAATGATAGATAACAGGATTATCTACAGTTGGTTACATGTGTCTTGTCTTACTACACAAGCTAATCGGGGCTACTGTCATATAATAAGGAGAATTATTCTTCCTGCTCACCATAACCTTGAAGAAAAAAATCCTTGTCTAAGACTGAGCTGAGCTGTCCTTAAGGTGGAAAGTCTCCAGAAAACTTTAAAGCAAGCCAAACATAACTGGATACACGTGTGATCGAATGACACTTGTCTTGCAGCGGGCATGGGAATGTTAAGGCTTATTAAATTTTGCAATTCTTTAACTAGGAACAGGCTGCTTTTTCTAGTTTCATCCTTGTGTAGTATTAGGCATGTAAGTTTTAAGGTATCTTTACATTTAAAACTGCCTGTACATCTTAAGTGAAATACATCAGAATCTTGTGGCACTGGGAGCCCTATGATGTTTCTGAAAGAGTTATCTGTAGTGTAATGATTGTCTCGAAAAAATTGAAAATAGTTGTTTTCATTATATAAGCCGAGTTAAGCTGTATATTAAAAGGGTTAAAAATAATGAACTGAATTATGCTACCTTTAAAAGAACTACACTTTTGTATTATATGATTCTAGCAAAGCAACTGATAAATAATAGTCGATCATAATTATGTAGTGAGAGGACTAGTATTTCTCTGTTGCCTGTTGTACCCAGTTTCCTTCCACTGAGGTAAAGCTTAGTGTACATTTTATAAGGAATCTATAGATAATCGATGTCATTGTGCATGTAGGGAGTTAACTTTTGTATGTAATGAGTATCTAGCTACTTCTCTAACTTTGGTTGAATCATTTAACCAATTGTAATTTTTTTATGATGAAATAGGAATAAGAACTATTCTTTGGGGGCCAGGGAGGTAGCTCAGTGGAATAAGCACTTCCCTGGCAAGCGCAAGGGCCTGAGTTCAATCCCCAGTTCTGCCAAAAAAAAAAGAACTATTGTGGGTTGGATGACAAAATACTTGGAAGGGCTTTGAAAAGTTTCAAATTCTATATATTTTTGAGATATTGATATCACTATACTTGCTACTTTTTCCTTTTGCTTCATATATGTTTAACTGAAGTCTGAGTTATTTAAATGAACTGGTTATTAAAATCATTGCCACTGGAGACTATAAAACATCATTAAGTTTTTTAAGTCCTTAAGTTATTTTTTTTTTTTTGAGATAAGGTAGATGAGGCTGGCCTTGAACTTGAGGCTGTCCTCCTGCCTTAGTTTCCTGAGTGCTGGTATTACAACCATGTACTGCCACTTCTGGCAACATTTTAAACAAAAATTCCATGTTTGTACCTTTCCTTCTAGTCTGTATACTTCTTGTATTTTTGAAATATAATTCACATAACATAATATCCACCCTTTTCATAAATCAGGACTTTTTTTAGAATAGTGACAGCTCTACAATTGTTGCTACAGAAACTGTTGGCTATTTAAAATTCCAGAGTATTTTTACCCCCCACCAAAGAAACTTTGTACTCACTGGCACTCGCTTCCCATTTCTTTTTTTCTTTTCCCTCTGTCAAGCACAAATCTACTGTCTGTCTTTACGGGTTTGTCAGTTGTGGACATTTCATATAAATAGGGTTATATAATTTATGGTCTTTTGTGTGTGGCTTCTTCCATGAGTATAATGTTTTGAGGATTCATCCATGTTGTAACATGTGTTGGTGCTTTGCTCTTATTTATTTATTTTTGGGGAACCGGGGATTGAACTCAGGCCTTTACACTTCCCAGGCAAGTGCTTATTCCACTGAACCATCTCCCCAGCCTGTTTGCTTTTATTTGTGACTGAATAAAATTCCATGTTACACCATGTGTTTAGCCATTCTTTGTTGATAGGCATTTGGATTATTTATATGTTTTGACTATTTTTAAATGATGTTGCTACAAATATTGCCATATAGATTTTTTTATGGATCTATGTGTCATCTTGGGAATGTTCCCAAGGATGTCTGGGTCATAAGGAAACTTTATACTTAACTCTGTTTTGTGGAACTGCCACAAAACTGAAAACAGTTTTCCAAAGTGAACATACTGTTTACATACCCAGTAGCATACTATAGAATACTGTGGAATGAAGGTTTCTGTTTCCCTTGTAGTTGTTAGTATGTCATTTGATTAAAGCCATCCTAGTAAGAATATCTTATTGTGGTTTTGGTTTCCCTTTCCTAATGACCACTGTTAAATATTCTCCTTATTGCTGCAGTTTTTGTAGTTATCAGTTGTCTTAGAGCTTATTGCCATATTTGCATAAGTAGAGAAAAAGAGAAGATATTTTAAAGTTTATAAGACATCCTAATAACCATTATGTCTTTGCTTTCCTCAAACACATTGGGAAAGATGGCAAAGATGATTATTTTTATTTTGCAGATGAAGACATTGGTCATATAGAGGTAATTGTCTTGTCATGCAGCTGATAAGTGGAGTAGTTCATCCCTGAGTGTAGGTTTGGACCCTCTCATCTTATGGGATCATGTTGCCATGTTGAGGAACTATGCCTTATGTTCAGGATGACTTGGACTTTACTTTTGGTACCTTAATAGCTGTAGATCCATTAGGCTACAAGTTGATTAGCCATGGCTGCCTCAGTATTTAATATTAGTGGACATGTATTGATAGCTTTCTCCAGGTATTGTTACCAGTTTTTCTATCTTTCCCTCATATTTGCATAAATATCTTTCAGACCTTTCCAGCTCACCTCCAGGGCCTTATGGTCAAGAAATGTATGTCTTTCGATCTGAGGAGAGACTCAAATCCCCACCTATTCTTCCTCCTCACGTACTTCAAGTTATTCTTAATAAGGACACTAATATTTGTGTGAGTATCCTGCTCATGTAGGGGTCTCTAGGACCATGTGGGCCAAAATTGAATAATTTAGGAGTAAGATTCTAAATCATATACATAACCAGTAGCATTATACTTGGGATTCTGTTTTCCAAGGCTGAGTTTTACTTAAGCAGATGCACCACATATAATTTTCTCTGTTCCTAATAAAATCAGGCTTATACTATTGCTACAAGCAACATCTACTATTTTTGTTTCAACTTGAGACACTTAGGTAGATGTACAAAAAGATTAAAGATTTGCTTATAATTTATGTCTCTGATCATTGTAATTGATTCCCACTGATTTTATTTTTGCCACTTAACACAAATCTTCCATCATTTTGTTATAGTCAAAATTTTGTTTTAGCTCTATTAAGGAACATTAGTAGATGTTGAAGTTTAGTGTTTCTGCCTATACTGAAATTTTCCAAATTTTCTGTAATGGGAATGTGTTATGTATATTCTTTTGATTATTTAAAGGAGATAAAGTATTCTAGTTTAGAGTTATTAGTACTCCCAAAGTGTTCTAAGACAGCATTGACTATTTTGCTTTGCTATACATTTAATCCCATTAACTAACATTTTTTTCCTTTTTTCTTAGTGTGATCCAGCCTTACTCCCTGAGCCCAACCATGTTATGTTGAACCACCTCTATGCATTGTCCATTAAGGTGAGTAGTAGTTTTCATTCTGTATAGCTCCTTGAAAGGAGAGGCTCAAGGTAATGCATATTCTGCAGTTGTTACTTGTTCTTCTATGTACCAAAGCTGAAGCTAATAGTAATGGCAAATTATAGAAATTTTTCTTTCTTTTCCTGGGTTGATTTTAAATACCAGTCTCTGTATCTGTTTTTTGACTCGCTGGACTGTTCAGTAACTAAACAGACTTTCTAGCTTCCCAGGTTCTTTTCTGGTGGCTGGAACCTTTACATTACCTCCATAAGTTTGAACTTCTACCAGTTGCACTTCATTCACAAAATCGCGGCTAGCTTCCAATGAATGTGGTAGTAAGGCTTCCACTTTTTAAATGTGAAATTGAACTACTTTCAGGTGCTTCTTGTCAAAGATATCCAAGCGCTTGCATCTCCCACACAGTAGGTAAAGGAAGATATGACCAGATTTTCCCCATTCCCTGAACCTCTAGAGGCCTTTGTTTTTCTGCTATTTTAGACTCTGGGTTGAAAATACCTGTTCTGTTGTGTCTTGCCATCCATTGTGGTTTGGTTATTACAATAGTTATATAGCTCTGTGGCTGTCAAGCTAGGCTGATAATTATCAGAATCGCCTACCAAAGTTTGTGAGCATACAAATTCTGTGACTACATCCCTAGAGAGTCAAAGTTCATTTATCTAGGGTGGGCCTCAGTAATTTTTTTTACACCACTTATATTTCTTAGGTATGTAGGTAGATTATTAAAAATCACTAACTTAAATTATATGGTACTACATAAATACATGTGAATTTCAGTTTTGTAATTACCTTGTGAGGTAAGTATTATTTTTAACCCCTGTTTTATAGATAAAGAAACTAAAGCTCAGAGAAGGTCACATTGCCAGTAAGTACCAGAGACAGGACGGAGGTCCGGTCCTCTCACCTTGGTTCCATATTCTTTCCTATGTCATTACTCCAGATCCCCTAAAGCAGGTCATTCTCTTACTTGTCTCTTATTGCAATAAAGTCTCCCTGTCACCACGCTTTGTACTCGCCTTGCTTCTGTCATATTTAGGCTATGTATCAGCATATTTAGTCATAGAATGTTAACCTTACAAACATTCATTATGCATAAAACAGCACAGTGGAAGGTAGGAAGATAGACTGGATTTTAAACTGGATTTCTTTGGGTTGTTTGGGATCTGATTCAACTTTATTACTTCTTGTAATTGCTCTTCAGTTGTCATCTGATATCATAGGCCTGCCATCTCCTCCTGTAGCATACCCACAGTCTGTAGCATAGTCTGGGAAATGATAACCTTTACTTTCCTCTTATTGGGCTGACCTAATTGAAGTGCTGTGGTTCATCTTGGCTTTGACTCATTCATGGTTTTCTCACCTTGTTTAGGCCACTTGAAATTGGTTCATTGGATTGAATGTATTTCTAAGGA
>PVKA01053064.1:0-11412 GCA_004027165.1 Ctenomys sociabilis
GGTTCTCCTATGTCCTGAGTCTTCGCTGACCTTGAAAGGCTAGGGCCAAAATGTTGGCTGGCCTTGTGGCTCTTCTATTACTCCAACTTTGATCTGTGAACTTAGGTTGTTAACCATCCAGAGGAAAAGCTGATTAGTATCCTGCAGCATATGCCATTCACTTTGCCTTATCAGACTAAATTGATTTTAGTTGTTGTACTTTCCCATTTGTATTTCTGCTTTTCGCTTGTTATACTAGGGAGACTATAGGATATTTACACATGTGTGTCTAGTTTATTTCACTTAGGAGTATATGTTCAAGTGGCATCCAATTCAGCATAAAAGCTTCCAACTTATCATTCTTAACAGCTCAGTAATATTCCATTATATAGAAACACCACCTCTTTTTCAACCATTCCTCATGTGAGGGACATCTTGGTTATTTCCAAGATTTTGCTATCACGCATTGTGCTGCCATAAACATAGGTACACATATATCACTATGATAGAGTGTATCAGGTCCTTTGGGAAAATTACCAGTACAGGGATAGCCGGCTTGAATGGGATTTCCAGTCCTACTTTTTCAGGAGTCTCAACACTGAACTCCACAATGGTTGAACCAGTCTACATTCCCAACAGCAGTGGAGAAGTGTTCCCTTTTCCCCACAACCTCTCCAACATTTGTTATTGGTTGATTTCCTTATGATAGACATTCATTCTGGAGAGAGATGGCATCTCAGTGTTGTTTCTACATACATTTCACGAATGAAATGTATAAGAGCATTACTTCATATATTTATTTGTTTCTTTAATTTTGTCCTCTGAGAAGTATGTATTGATCGCAGATGCCCATTTCTGAACTGGGTCTTTAAATTTGAGGGCCCTGTTATATCTTAGTTCTTTATATATTCTAGACAGTAGACCTTTGTCTCATTGCTTATTAGTTAGGATTTTTTCAAAATTTCTGGGTTGTCTTTTCACTTGTTGACAATTTCTTTTGACATGCAGAAGTACATTATGAAGAATTCATCCCAGTTGTTGATTCTTTCAAGTGCTTCCCATGTGAATGTATGTTTGTTCATGAACTCTGTACCTACCCCTATGTCTTCAAGAGTTCCTCCAAATTTCTTTTCCAGGAGATTGAGTGTTTCTGTTTTAACGTTTAGACCTTTAATCCATTTTGACTTTTACTTAGTGCATGGTGATAGAGCTGGGTCAAGTTTTAGTTTTTGGCATGTAGAAAGCCAAGTTTTATAGCACCATTTGTTGAAGAGGCTATCTGTCTTCCAGTGAGCTTGTCTGGGCCCTTTGTTGAAGATCAGATGGCTGAGTGTAATTGTAGTTGCCTCTGCATCTTCTAATTTATTCCAGTCATCCTCAGGTGTATTTTCTTGCCAATACCATGTTGATTTTATTACAGTGGCTTTGTAATATAATTTCAAGTCAGGGAGTGTGATGCCTCCTGCCCTGTCTTCATTGGCCAAGATTGCCTTTGCTATTCTAGGTCGTTTGTGGTTCCAGATAAATTTTATGAATTATTTCTTTGTGGCTGGAAGGTATGTTGGGGGCAGTTTGATAGGGATTGCATTAAATCTGTATAGCAATTTCAGGAGTATGGCCATGTTCGTGATCTTGGTTCTTTCTATCAAGGAGCATGGAATATCTTTCCATTTTCTGAAATCCTCTATAATCTCTTTTCTTAGAGTGTTGTAATTTTCCGTGAAAATTTCTTTGACTTCCTTGGTTAAGTGAATCCCAAGGTATTTCATTTTCCGCGCTGCTATTGTAAAAGGTACTGTTCCTATTGTTTCCCTTTCAGTGTGCTTGTTATCTGTGTAGAGGAATACTATTGACTTTTGAGTACTGAGTTTGTATCCTGCTGTGCTACTGAATTTCCCTATCAATTCTAGTAGTTTCTTGGTGGAATTTTTGGGGTCTTCCAAGTAAATTATCATGTCATCTGCAAATAGTGATAATAAAACTTACTTACCTATTCTTATTCACTTTATTTCTCCCTCTTTTCTAATGGCTGTTGCTAAGGATTCCAAGACTATAATGAATAGGATGAGAAACAGAAGCCATCCTTTTCTTGTAGCTGTTTTAAGAGTAAAAGATTTCAGTTTTTCACCATTTAGGATTATATGAGCTTTTGAATTGTCATAGATAGCTTTTATCAAGTTAAGATAGAGTCAATCTATTCCAATTTTCTATAGGACCTTGAACATGAATGAGTGTTGGACTTTGTGAAAGACTTTCTCTGCATCAATTGAGATGATCATGTGGTTTTTAGATTTCAGTCTATTAATATAGTGTATTACATTTATAGATTTTCGAATATTGAACCATACTTACATCCCTGGGATGAATCCTAACTGGTCATGGTGTATGATCTTCTTAATGATTTGCTGTATTCTATTTGCCAGGATTTTGTTGAGTATTTTTGCATCTATGCTCATGAGGGACATTGGCCTATAGTTCTCCTTTTCAGTTGTTTCTTTCACAAGTTTTGGAATCAGTATTATACTTGCCTCAAGAAATGATTTCGTGACAACTCTTTCATTTTCAACTTCATTGAAGAGTTTGTGGAGTGTGGGGATTATATCTTCTATAAATTTCTTGTAGAATTCAGCTGTGAATCCATCAGGACCTGGACTTTACTTTACTGGTAGGCTTTTTATTACGTTTCGTATTTTGTTGGCTGTTATCGGCTTATTGAGAGTTGTTATGTCTTCTTGATTCAGTTTTGGTGATTTGTACCTTTCGAGGAATCTGTCTATTTCTTCTGTGTCTTCTATTCTGTGAGCGTAAAGATTCTCGAAATAACTATTGATAATCCTCTGATTTTCCGTTGGGGCTGTGGTGATTTCACCCTTTTCAATCCTCATGGCTTGTTCTTGAATTTTCCTTTGCTTCTTTTGGATGAGTTTGGCAAGAGGCTTATCAATTTTATTAAGTTTTTCAAAGAACCAACATTTTTATTTCTGGATCTTTGAACTGTTTTCTTCATCTCAGTTGAATTAATTTCTGCTCTAATCTTTATGATTTCTGCCCGTTTTTGTGCTCTGAGTTTTGGTTGCTCTTTTTTTTCTAGTTGCCGTAGGTGCAACATTACGATGCTAATTTGTTCCCTTTCTGTTTTCCTAATGTGTGAGTTCATAGCTATTATTTTCCCTCTAAGAACTGCATTCATCGCATCCCATAAATTCCGGTAAGTTGTACTTGAATTTTCATTAAATTGTAGATATTGTTGAATTTCTTCTGCACCCCATTGATTGCTGAGTAGTGTGTTGTTCAGTTTCCATGAATTTGGTGGTTTTTTGTGGTTTCTTTTGTTTATTTCCAGTATCATTGCATTGTGGTCAGGTAGTATGCATGGGATAATTTCTATTTTCTTGCAAATACTTAGGCATGACCTTTGAACTATTATGTGGTCTATTTTTGAAAAAGACCCATGTGCAGATGAAAAAAATATGTATTCAGCTATGCTTGGGGGGAACACTGTATACCTCCACCTGGTCCATTAGTTCCAAGATTGTTTCAGTTCTGCTAATTCCTTGCTAATTTTTTGTCTGGTTGACCTTTCTTTTTGACATAAGGGTGTTTTAAGATCTCCTGTTAAGATTGTGTTCTTAGACATTAAGTTTTTCATGCCCCTTAAGATTTTTCTTGCATGCTCCTATGTTTGGTGCATAAATATTTATGAGTGTTATTTCTTGCTCTTGAATTTTTCCCCTGATCAATATATAGTGGCCTTCTTTGTGTCGTTTCATCTTTCTTTGTTTGAAGTTGAGACTGTCTGAGAACAGAATTGCTACTCCTGCTTTTCCCTGAGGTGTGGGGCACGTAGAATTGTTTTCCATCCTTTGACTTTGAGCCTGTGAATGTCCTTTTGAGTTAAGTGTGTTTCTTGTATACAGGATATTTTTGACTTTTGTTTTCTAATCCACTGTGCCAGTCTATTTCTCTTAATTGGAGCATTGAGTCCATTTACATTGATGGTTATAATTGAAGTATGCTGACTTATGCTTTTCATGATATTTACCTTGTGTTGTTTCTTCCTTTGTACCCTGTGTTTAATTGTCTGTCCTGTTTAGTGGGTTCCTTCCATTCTCATTCATGGAGTTCTGGTCATTGTGGTCTCTCTCTAGAATATCTCAGTAGCCTGTGAAATGATGCCTTTGTCATCGTGAAATTCTTTAGTTTTTCTTTGTCGTGGAAGTATTTCACTTCTCCATCAAACATGAAAGAGAGTTTTGCAGGGTATAATATTCTGGGCTGAAATTTGTTTACATGTAGGACTTGAAGAACTCTGCCTCATGCTCTCCTTGTCTTCATTGTTTGTGTAGAGAAGTCGGCTGTAATTCTGATGGGGTTTCTTTTGAATGTGGACTCCTTCTCTGTAGCAGCTTTCAGTATATTATTTTTGTGTTGGATATCTGGGATCTTTACTACTTTTTGTCTTGGTGTGTTTCTACTCAGGTTGAGCTTATTTGGTGTTCTGTATGCTTCGGAGACCTGAATGTTGGATTTTTTCCTCATATTTGGGAAATTTTCTGTGATTACTTCTCCCCAAATTCTTTTTATGTCATTTGTATTGACTCTTTCATTCTCGCTGATACCAATTTTTCTCCCATTGTTCATCCTGGCATTATCCTGCGAGTGATGGATTATTTTTTCCTGCATTCTCTTTGTTTTTAAGCCATCCTTTGTCACCTTTTCACTAGCTGCTCTTTCATCTTCAAGATCTGAAACTCTGTCTACAGTTTCACTCAGATGGATTTGTAGACTCATCTTTGGTATTTTCAGTTCTGTATCTTTTTGACTGTGTTTGATGTGTTCTATTTCTTTTCTGTATTGCTCATTCAAGGAATCCATCATATTTCTCATCTCCTCAATTTGTTTTTTATCCATGTCTTCTTTACAGGTAGTTATTAATTCATTTTCTGCAGTGTTTTTTCCAAGTTGGCTTTCCTAGGTATATTTCTGAACTTTTTTCTGTATTTCAGATGCTGTGACTTCAAAGAACTATTTTTTTTTCCAAGAATTTTTTTTTTTATTTCAGAACTTATTTCTGCTTTGAGTTCCTCATGGTCTTTCTGCTGTTGTTTCTTTGCTTTACATGCTGTTAATTCATATATTGCAGCTGGAATAGTGCTCTCTGCACTTGTTGTTGGTGAGCATTGCTTTTCCACCCAATGTTTCTGGAATTCATTCTTTATTTCAGACACTATATATTCAGATATTTCTTTTTTAATTTGGGGAATTACTTCTCATTTTATTTCCTCTATATCTTTCTACTGTTGTTCCTCTGCTGCTTTATCTCTTAATTCATTCATTGCAGCTGAACTACTGTCCTCTGCCCTTATTGGTGGATTCGAGGTCTGGGATTGCATTTTTCCCCTTCTCTTTGTCATTTTGTATAGCACTGACCCTTGACCTTCGGTGTAGAGCTTTGGTGCAGCCATAACCTTAGCTTGTTATGAGATTTGGGTGCCAGTCTATTAAGTTTGAGATTTTCCAGGTATGCCTATCCTGGATCTATCTGCTGTGTTCAGTTCCTTTTTTGCTACAACACCTTTGATTCCCGTCTGTTGGTTCCCTGTTCAGGCAAGCACGAGCTGAACTGTGATGCAGAGCAACTAAAGAAATTTTCCCATCTTAGCTGTCTTTGTGGTGAGGATCTTAAAACTTATCGGGGTCAGCCCTCATGTGTCAGGCAGGTCACCCCCCAGGTGGGCGGGCCTGGGCTTTTTTGGGTCTTCTGGGCTCACAATAGTATATTGGATGATCTTATTCACTGAGTAGCCTGTACTGGGTCGGACAGCCTGAGCTGGGTCCGGTTCTACAGGGCGGAACCCAAGAAGGCTGGAAAAGGTCTCTCTGGTGCAGCGGGCCTGGTGTCCTCACTCACAGGCCAGGCTGCTCTGGGTTTCAGGCCATGGCATGGGACCATGGATTGCTTAGAAATGTCCCTCTGACGTGGCAGGCTTCGAGTTGTTACTCCAGGCCGACCTGCACTGTGTCTGGTGCTGTGGGGTGGGTCTGGCAATCACCTGAAAATGTTTCTCTGGAGCAGTGGGCCAGGAGCTCTCACTGTGCCACGGGGGATGTTTTGACAGGGAATCCCTCGCAAATGTCTCTTAGGCACAGCGGCACTGGAATTCTACACTCACTGAACTTTGATGCCCAGAGAATTGGAGAAATTCCCACTTGTGCAGTGGGCTTTAGGGCAGGGGATCCAGGGAGGTGCTGGTGAGTGTATCCTGAAGTTTCAGGCCAGTCACTGGCATGGAGGGGTTGGGCGCAGGTATCCGAGTTGTGTGCGTGGGAAGAAGCCAATGGTTCTCCCTCAGACTCACCACAGTCTCTCTGATCTGGGAGGCCTGGTGATTCGTGCAAATTCCCACTCATTGGGACAGTTTGGCGCCGTATCCAGGATGTCGCTGGAGTCTGCTGTGCTGTCTCAGGCTCGTCTCTGGGGCTGGACAGGCGTGGGCGGGATCGAGGAGGATGGTGGAGTTGGCCGCACTGTCTCTGGTGAGTCTCTGGCTGCTATTTTATTTTATTGAGTTATAAATAGCAATGAAACAGTTTCCAAACTTAAATTTATTTTACATTTTTGATATAATGAACAATTTCAAAGCTTCAAAAAGTCCGTTGGCAGCCAAAACTCAGTGTTGGCTTGTGAATGGGACATTCTGCCTTCTCCCTTTATTCTTTTCCACCCAGATTCCAGACCCAGGGTGTGTATGGGACTGACGAAGTGCTTGCTATATGCCTTTTGAAATAGAGGTTAGACCAGGCCACTGTGTGTGGGACCATCAATTCACTCTCAGGAACCTCCTCCAGAAGACATACCTCATACGGAACTCTGGGGCAGAACTCCATACAGAGAGGATAGGGACGTGAACCACCCAGCTAATCCAAGAGAAGAATATCTTGCCAAAGGGGCACAGCAGATTCATTTCCATGGGATGAAGAAGGAAGAAGCTCAGAATAGCAGCCAGACCAAAGGCAGGCACATCCAGACAATTTGAACTTAGTATATCTGGACACAGTAAGGTGACACATTTTCCTAGAATATGATCTGTGAGAGCATCTTCTCTCTTTCTCTACTGATCAAGAGAGGGGTCAACAGATAATCAGGGTAAACTAGTCTGCCATGAAAACTCAATGTATACAAAGGGAAGGTGCTGAGACAGAACTTAGGGGAACTAATTTAAATTCAAACTCACAATTTAGTATTTGCTTAGCTACACAGACATAATGATCGCTCTTATGGTCTAAAATACAAACCCATTAGTTACAAAATGTGGGCAAATGCTAAATGTGCCCATTAATAGTGATCCTAATTGTGGATCTTTAAGTACAAAACTGTAACTTCCCCAAACACATAATCTCTTTTGAGTAAGATTGTCAGTAGGTGGTAAGGTAATACCTGCACCAAAGGTTTACACCAAAGGTCAGAGACAGTGCAATTCAAAATTACAAACAGAAAGAACTAAATGAATCTTTAGGCCCTGAGGGAACACAAAACAAATGTAGCAGACACTAGCATAGAAGAAATTGATAAACACATAGCGGAAATCTCTAAATTAATACCATCTTAAGTGAAGAAACAACTGCAGAAATATAGAGAGGAAACCAGATCAGAAATAATCTCTGAAGTACAAAAAAAGAAATGATAACTGTAATGCAAGAATTACTGAATGCTTCTAAAGAAGAAGCTAAAGAAATGGTGGAGAATAAAAAATGATAAAATCCTTGAATAAGCAATATAGGAAAACAAAATAATGAAGCACATTCAAAGAGATTTACAGGAAAGTAAAAACTCAGTTACCAGGTGGCTAAGCTGTTTGAATGAAAGTGAAGATAGTTTTAGAACTTAAAGACACATTGGCAGCTAATGAGAAAGTAAGAAAAGATCTCTCAAAAACAACAAGCATGCAGGAAAAAATAATGCAATACCTGCAACACGATTCATAAAGAACAATGTAGGACTAACAGGCATAATGATATAAAATAATATCAGCAGAAGTAATAACAGAAAACTTCCCAAATGTGGGGAATCAATTTATACATTCAGTTCACAAAATAATACAGAACTCCAAATAATGTGAACCTAATTACAAGCACACCCAGACATATAATAATTAAGATCTCAGAAATCCAGCACAAAAGCTAAAAGTCGCTGGAGAAAAAACTGATCACATTTAAAGGAAAACCTATCAGAATAATGTCAATCTTCTCTTCACAAACTGTCAAGTCAAGAAAAGAATGTAGCAGAGTACTTCAAGTCCTCTAAGAAAACAAATTCTTGCCCAGACAAGTATACCTTGCAAAACTGTCAAGTTTGATGGAGAAGTGAAATACTTTCATGACAAAAAAGTTAACGAATTTGATGGTGACAAAGTCAGCACTACACAAACCATTGAATATATTCAAGAGAGGGACGAAAATGACCAGAAATCCATGAATGAGAATGGAAATAACCCAGCAAAAAGGGTGAACAATTAAACACAGGAGAAAAAGATGTGTACAACAACAGGTAAATAAAATGTCAATCATAAGTCAATTCATCTCAGTTATAACCATCAATTTAAATTGACTCAATTCACTAATTAAAAGAAATAGACTGTCAGAGTGGATTAGTAAATAAAATCCAACCATAAAAGAAACATACTTAACTCATAGAAATTCACAGGCTAATGATGGAAAACCATACTACATGACGCAGAATATCACAAAAATTTAGGGGTAGCAAGACTATAAGCATAGGGTTTGAAATTCAAAACAAGAATATCAATTGAAATATAGAAGGCCACTACATGCTGCTTAGGGGAAAAATAGAAGAGTAAGAGGTACCAGACATAAAAATATATTCATTGAACACGTGAGCACCCAACTGTATAAGGCAAATCTTAATGGATATGACAAATCTGAATCTAGTACCAAAATCCTAAAAGGAGACTTAAACATCCCAATATATAAAAAATGATAGATCAAGCAGACAAAAAAATTAGCAAAGAAATAGTATAACTGATATAGCACTTGGAACAAATGGACTTAGAGGACTTATTCAGAGTGATCCACTCAAGTACATTTAAATACATATATTTTCAGCTGGGCATGGGACATTTTCTAATATAGACTACATACTGGTCCATAGATCATGCTTAAGTATATGCAAGTAAATAAATTATCCCATGCATATAATCCGAATACAGTGCAATGAAACTGGAAATAAATGACAAAAGAAATCACAAAAAAGTAAACACTTGGAAATTAAAAAAAACAACTTCTTCATCAATCAATGGATTATAAATGAAATTAAACAAGAAATTAAACAATATTTGAAATTAAAGGAAAATTGAAGCTAAACTTATCAGAATTTATGGGATGCATTGAAAGCAGATATTAGAGGGAAATTTATAGATGTGAGTCCACACATTAGGAAAACAGAATGGGGATAAATAAATATGCCAACCCTGCACCACAATTGATTAAAAAAGAAGACTAAACAAAACCAAATTCCCAAAGACAAGAGGAATTTGTAAAGATTATTGCAGAAATTAATACAATAAAGATAAAACAATACAAAGTATTTACAAATCAAAAAGCTGGTTGTTTGAAAGATTAAATTAAAATTGATAATCCCCAAGCTGACATCATCAAAAAGAGGAAAGAAAAACCTCAAATTCAAGCAATAAGGAATTAAAAGGCTGAAAATGCCTCAGACCATGTAGAAATTCAGAAATTCGTCAATAGCTATTATGAGAATAATAACTATCACAAAATCAAAGACAGAGAAGAAAGGGACAGATTCTTAGAATCATGTAACTTGCCAAAACCGAATCAAGAAGCTATAAGAACTCTAAATAACCCAATAACATCCAATGAAACTAAAAATATAATTTAGAAAATCTACCGACAAAGAAAAGTCCAGATCTTAATGGACTTGCAGCTGAATTCTTCAACAAATTTGCACAAGACATAATCCCAATACTATTGAAACACTTCAATAAAATTGATAAGGAAACAATGCTCCCGAAATCATTCCTGAAGGCAAGTATTATACTGATATCAAAAGGAGAAAAAAAAAGATGCAACTAAAAAACAAAAATACAGACCAATATCCCTCATGATCATAGAGGCAAAAACTCTCAATAAAATCCTAACAAATAGAATAGAGCAAATCATCAAGAAGATTATACTCCATGACCAGGCAGGATTCAGCCCAGGAATGCAAGGATGGTTCAACATATGCAAATCTATAAATCCAAAAACCACTTGATTATCTCAACTGATGCAGAAAGATGCTTTTGCCAATGTCAAACACTCATTCATGCTCAAAGTACTAAGAAAATTGCAGTAACGCTACCTCAGTCTGATAAGAAACATCTATGAAAATTTAATAACTGACATGACTCTAAAAGGGGAAAAACAAATCTTTTACAAGTGAAGAATGTCTTGTACCACCATTAGTATTTAATATAACTAATTCACTGAGAGGAAAATTTGGGAAAGAATACCATTCACAGTATCATTGTGGAAAATGAAATAATTAGGAATTGATGTAACTAAACAAGTAAAATATTTATTGATTGAAAATTACAGTACTCTAAACAAAAGAGATCATAGGGGATTTCAGAAAATGGAAAGATAGTCCCTGCTCATGGATAAGAAGAACCAAGATTGTGAAGATGGCCATACTCCCAAAATGGTCATACAGATTTAATGTAATGCATACCAAAATATCACCAACACACCTCACAAACCTAGAGGAATATTTCCTAAAATTTACTTGGAATCAAAATAACCTACAGTGGCACAGGGAATCCTGGGCAACAAAGGCAAGGCAATTGGTGTTAGCATTTCTTTTTATTTATTTATTTTTTTTATTGCTTGAGCTTCCAATTTATTTTTTATTTTTTATTTTATTTTTTTTTCCAAACACAATTAGTGCAAAACTTTATTCTCATAGAATTACATGAAAGTACTGCATATTTATCATAACTGTACTGTTTATACAAGCACAGAGTCGTTCTTTCTTTGTATTCCCTTTTTTTGTTTGTTTACTTCTTTTTTTTTCTTCGCTTGAGCTGCCAATTTATTTATTTATTTTTTTCCATTTATTTTTATTTTATTAAAATACAAATGTTAATCAGACAGTTTCAAGACACCTTAACCATACAGAGTCGATGAATTAGTACATTGCAAACTGTTTTCAGAATGTTTTGGTATTGTACAAGGTGCATGCATGAAATTATATTTACAGGTTTTTTTATAGCTGAATTATATCAAAGATTCAATAATTATTTACCTAGTGGATGACCATAGCACTAAAAGCCGACATAATATCCTGTCCAACCACCATTAGTGCAGATCTTGCCTCTCATAGAATTATGTAGAAGCACAGCGTTATCTATCCCA
>PVKA01053065.1:0-11410 GCA_004027165.1 Ctenomys sociabilis
GAACCAGGGATTAAACTCAGGCCCTTGAGTTTTCCAGAGAAGCGCTTATTATACTGAGCCGTCTCCCTCTCCCTGGCCCTGTTTTTGTTTTTTGAGACAGGTTTCACTATATAGTTCAGTTCAGGCTACAGAATATAGCCGTCTCCCTCTTCCTGGCCCTGTTTTTGTTTTTTGAGACAGGTTTCACTATATAGTTCAGTTCAGGCTACAGAATATAGCTCAATGCTATACATACTGTGATAAGTTGAAGATGTAAGTTATAAACTCCATCTTTAAGGATAACTAAAACATAAATAGTAGACATAAAATAAAATGGAATAACAGTATAAACTAATACACTTTATAATCACTGACATGAAAATAATTAGCATATTAATATACAAGCAATATATATTACACATATATAATACATATATATGTATATATATATATATATATATATATAACACTATATAATATATAAAGTATTATGGCATAATCATGAGGAATTTATACCAGAAATGTAAGATTGGCTATTTATTTTTGGTACCAGGAATTAAACTGAGAACCTTTTACTTGTCAGGCAGGTGCTATAGCACTGAGCTATAGTGCTGAACTTGCAATGAGAGAGAGGAGGAAAGAGAACAGGGCTGGGGACAAGATAAACCCTTCTCCAGGGACCCACGTCCTGCCTCATGGTTTCCACCACTTCACCATAGTCTGTGAACTCCTGAATGGATGAGTGCTCAGGAGCCAGACACTTCCCCAAGCTCTTCCTCTGACACCTTCACTGGGCACCAGGCTGTCAACACAGGACCCTTTGGGGTATACTGCAGATCCAAATTATCAGTCTCCATTCTAGCTTTCAGAACTTAAGTCCCACTCAGTCTCCTGTAATGTCTGAGAACTATTCAACTTACAGGCCCTCAGTCTGTTCTTGTTCCTTCTGTGTTGGAGACAGGGGCTTCCTGTGTTCCGAGCCTGCCCTGAACTTGCTGTGGAGTCCAGGCTAGGCTCAAACTCTTGATTCCCTACTTAGCCTCCCAAGTGCCTACCACCACCACCCAGTCTTTTCTCCCTTTCTCCCTTCTTCGCTCCCTCTCTCCTGCCTGCTTATTGCTTGCTTCCTTGCTAGCTCGCTACCTCCCTCCCTTTAACTCTTCTCCCCGCACCCCTTACCTGTTGCCTTTCTTTCCCTCCTTTCTTCCTTCCCTGGGTGAGTTGGACTCTGTATGTGCACTTGTGTTGAGCAACATTCAGTACACACAACACAGGCAAATTTCTGAAGGTCTTTATCTGCCTGTCTCCTCTGATGAGCTACATTGTAAATTCCATCTTCCTCTGCCTCTTCAAACTCAGAATTGTCTCTTTAGTGTAGTAAACCTTCATGCTCACCTTGTTTCTTTTCCTTTTCTCAAGATTTCTGTCTTGCACTACTGTCCCATGTCTGAAGTTTTTGTTCCCAGTTCTCAGTCCATAATGACTGCACATAGAATCCTGAACTGCTTTAAAGTACTACATGCACCCTGAATTACCCAGCTGATTTTTTTTTAATTCATGCACTTTTCAGAGCACCTTTCCTTGATTAACTGTTCACTTTATTGTCTCTTTGTACTCCTTCCTTCCTTCTTTCCTTCCTTCCTTCCTTCCTTCCTTCCTTCCTTCCTTCCTTCCTTCCTTCCTTCTGTTTTTAGTTTCTATTAGAGAAAAGTCTTGAGTGGATATTAGAAACAGTTTTTATATAGTAGTGACATTTTTGTCTTTTAAAGATAATTTACTAAAAGGTATACTTTCTCCCACTTTTCCTTCTATTCCTGAGTCTTCATATTGATCATTTGTAAAGATTTAGCCCTTTGGTCTCTCAAAACAGCCAGGAGGTGGAAGCACAAAGCTCTTGGTTTCCACTGTTTTGTCTTCCTGTCAGTATAGCCAGTGCAGCTTCTAGGCCATCCCTGAGGACAAAGACCACACTCTGTCCTGTAAAAGAGAGGGGTAGGCAGACAGCGTTTGAGGAAGTTAATAGTCTTCTCTGGACACTACTTAGATACAGAGGTAACATACCTAATAGTCTTTTCTCCTTGCCTTCTCAGATGTGAATCTTTTGCTTGCTCTATGTAAGCAAATGCTAAAAATAGCAAGATGTCATGTGGCCACTCAAAAATTATCACAGGTATTTGATTACATTGTCTTGGACACTTACTTAATGAGCACATAGAGCAGATGAGCTAAATCGATGTGGTTAAGATTTATTACTAAGTTTGAACACCTCAGTAGGACATTTCAGAATGGATCAAACCTTTTTTTCTGAGAAACTGAAGCTATAGTTTTTATCTTAAGTGAGTCAAGTAACATTCTTCCCCACACATACTAAGGATTGAACTTAGGGAATGCTGAGCTATGTCCTCAGACCTTGGTATTTTATTTTAAGATAGGGTCTCAACAGATTGCCCAGGCTATCTGTGAATTTGTGATCCTCCTCCACCAACCTCTCAAGGCGCTGGAATTACAGGCATATGTCACTGTGCCTGGAAGTGACATTCTTTCCCACTTTTGTTCATCCTTTGTGCCTTGTGCCAGATTTTATTTTTCAACATCAGAACAGTCTTCCCTTTGGATATTGACCCTGATGGACCACTATCAGTTTGAGTCACAGATCTGTCCAAGTTAATGATCCCTATTGCAGCTACTGTCTCAGGGTCCCAGCTCTGCTGGCAGAGAATATTTACTCAAAATTAGCTATTATGGTAGCATAAAGTAAAAGAGTAGGCTTGGGTATGGTGTCACACATCAGAAACCCCAGCACCCTCGGAAGCCATGGCGGAATAGGTGGGAAGTTCAGGTGCATCCTGGGCAGCATGGGGAGGCTGTTTTTGAAAATAAGAAATAAAGAGCAGGGGACGAAGCACAGTATAAAAGACCTGAATTCAGTCCTCAGCTGCCCCTTTCCCCATTAGAAGATGTGGCAGGCAGAAAGAAGACCTTGGCTTCCTTAGTTTTCCTTGCTGTACAGTTTGTGTGGTTGTCAAGGGTGGTGGCATACATCTGTAACCCTAGCACTCAGGGATTTACCAGTTCAGAGCCAGTGTGGGCCCCATAATGAGTCTGAGCCAGGCTGAACTACATGGTGAGACCCTATTGAAAAAAATAAAAATTTGCATATTTACATGACAGAATATTTTTATATCATAAGAAAGAATGAAATTATCATTTTCAGGAAAATGCATGGAACTGGAAAATACCATGTTAAGCAGAATAAGACAGAAAAATTAAGCATTGGTTGTTTTCTCTTAAAGCAGCAGTTGATCGATTGGTCAATCAATCAGTCAATCAGTGGTCAGTAACAGGAAACTAGAAGTTAGGTGGTTAGAGATCTGGAGAGGAATAGAGAAGATGAAAGGAGAGTGAAGGACTGCGATAGAAATAATCAAACTACGATATATGCATGTACCAATAAACAAAAACGTCCTATTCTCTATTATTCATAGGTGCTAATAGACAGCAAAGCAAAGAAGGAGCTGGGTGTGGTGGTACACTCCTGTGGTCCTAGCACTTGGCCGGTCGAGGCAGGAGGATGGCCATGAGTTCAGGGCTGGCCTGGGCTACACAGTGAGTTACAGTGTAGTCTGCCTGACTCTGTCTCAAAGAGGGCAGCACAGCACATTTCAGCCAGCTGCCCACTCGCTTGTCAGTTACACAGCCAACTCCAGCCCATGATCAGGGGTGCTGGCACCCATGCGGGGGGGGGGCTACCTGTCTGTGGGGGTTTAGCTTAATCCCCTCAAGTTGTTTTTTGGGGCCTTTTTTTTTTAAATCAGGCATTGAACTCAATATCCTCCGCTTGCCAGGCAGGCACTTATTCTACCAAGCTATCTTATCTCTCCAGCCCCTCCCCATCTTAAGCAAGGGCATATTGATGATGTCATTAACCTTGGTTAGTAATCTGTAGCCATGGTCTTGTTTTTGTCTTTGATCTCAGTTTTAATATCTTACTCCTAATGGTTTGCACAGCACAGTCCACCCTAATGACATAGTACCTTCTAGGAAGTCTCAATAATCCCTAACTGCCACTTATCCCTTGAGGAAGAGTGTAAATCTGGCCATTGTGGCTTTAATCTTCTTCAGATATGTCTAGTTACAGTTGTGCTGTGTTTTCATCCTCTGCTCTGACTCCTGGTACCCTTCCACACCAAAAATAAAAGAGAGGGAGACTTGGATTTAGTGTTTAGCTCGATTGTGACTTTAGGCAGTTCACCGTCTTTCTGAATATGTTTCTTCTATTAAATAGATGAGGGCTATGAACTGGGTAGGTAATTTCAAAGGGTCCTTCTAGAACTGTTATTTCTAGTATGGCTTCCTTCCCTGTCATTATCCTCAGAAGCTAGGGATAACTTCTGGTCTTCCTTTTTTTTTTTTTTGGTGGAACTGGGGATTGAACTCAGACCCTTGTGCTTGCCAGGGAAGCACTTATTCCACTGAGCCATCTCCCTGGCCCCTAACTCCTGGTCTTCCTGAACACTGTTCAAACCATCTCATTTGAATATATCACCAATACTTCCTGTTTGGAATACTATATTTGATAGATCCTGTCACTTACGTTTTGTTTTTTGGTGTGATCAAAGATTTAACTCAGGCCTTGCACTTGCCAGGCAAGCGCTTATCCTACTGAGCTATCTCCCCAGCCCTCACTTATGTTTTTGAATATATATATATATATATATATATATATATATATATATATATATATATATCTTTAATATTTATGATGTTTAAGAAAATAGGGCTGTTTCATAAGTAAGAGACTTAAGAGTCATACAGATTAAGGACAAATAACTAGTAGATGGTGGTGTCAAGATTTGAACCCAGGTATCTGATCTAGTATTCTCTTTACATTATCTTCCACTGCCATCTTGATGGGTTCCATGGTCATTTCTTCTTCTGGTGGAAGACTCAGTAAGCTTTTCTTATTCCTGTTAATGGTCTTATCTCTATTCGGTGAACCAGCCTCTTGGGCAGACCATACTTTTGCCCTGGTTGGAAACAGGTTTTCCCCAAATGGGTCATACTTTAGATTTCTGTTCAAACTGAGAAGAAAGTAATGAACACACATTCCCTGACAGGATACATCCTGTTACTTAGTTGTCTTTTTCTGCTGGGAATTCAGGCCAACATATTTGAGACAGCAGTTTTTAGATTCAGGGCACAGGCTTTTGGTTACTTTTTTTTTTTTTTTTTTTTTTTTTTGTCTTTTTGAGACAGGGTCTCGCTATGCAGTTCAGGCTGGCTTTTAAGCTCACTTTGTAGCTCAGGCTGGTCTCGAACTCACAACAATCCTCCTGCCTCAGCCTCCCGAGTGCTGGGATTACAAGCATGCGCCACCACGCCCGGCTTGGTTACTTTTTTAAAAAGAGGAATGCATATTGTATGTGCTGGGGGAAGATGTAGATGTGTGTGAAACCTTATCAGCAGTTTTCAGCTAACCTTGTGCACTGGGTGTTAGCTACCCCGCTCTACCCAATAGCTTTACAATCTCTTGTGTAAGTCAGGCCTTTATGGCCCTCTTTGCTGCTGGGGATTGAAGCTAGGGCCTTGGCTCCAGGCTCCATTCCTTAGCAGCCCCCTAACCCCACCCCATCCTTAAATTGTGTATATCAGGACAGGATCTCACTAAGTTGCCCAGGCTGGGCTTGAACCTTCAGTCCACGTGCCTCAGCCTGCCAAAGTGCTGGGATTATAGGCATGTGCACTACACCTGGCAACCTGTATCCTCTTATACCACCAAAAGTGTTAAGGTTGGCAGCGGGCAGTAGACCCTCTCCGACTTCTGGCTGCTGCACTGCCAGTTACACTCAGGGCCATGTGGACCTTATAGGAGGATGCTGTCACATTAAATAGGGATATGTGGTTTTGTCTTCCCTGAACTCTGTGTCACCTAAATGAAGATATATGAGGCCCTAGCTCCTAGCTGTGATTACAACCATCTCAGGATAGCCAGAAACTTCCAATTTTTATTATCAACAAAAAGAGACTTTTATTATAAAAGGAGTAAATATTTATCATTTATTGACTATGTATTGGACAGTCATTCTTCTTTACTTCCATTTGCTTTAGATGGTTTCATCCACATTTTAGAGAGGTGAAAATTGAGGTTCAAAAAATGAATGAAGAAACATGCTGGCCATGATGCACATGCTTGCAGTCCAGGCACTCTGGGAGGCTGAGGCAGGTTGAAGCCCAGCCTGACAATTTAGTGTTATTGTTTATGTCTAGGTGTCCCCCAAAAGTCTCTTGTAGTCATGGGGCAGCTTCTGGAATTTGTGATTGATTATTGTGGCATGGATGCTGCACCTGCCCTGGGGCAGGTAATTTACATTTCAGTGTAAGGAGAAAAGAGAGATTAGCTGCTTGAGCTGCTGCTGCTCTCCCTTGTGCTCTTGCTGTTTACTGCTGCCAAGGAAGGTTGCTCTTTGCCATGTCCCCCTCTGCCTTTTGCCAGCCAAGTATGGACTGAAACCTCCAGTAACTGTGAGCTAAATAAACCTTTCCTTCCTTCAATTTGGGTGTTGGGTATTTGTCCCAGCAATGAGAAAAGAGTAACTGAGACACTTAGTGAGATCTTGTCTCACTTAGTGAGATCTTGTCTCACTAAGAGATAAAAAAGGTGGGGAATGCAGCACCAGGCCAAGGCCCTGAGTTCTGTCCCCAGCACAGTCAAGGAAAGGGAGAAAAAAGATCCTTGTGAATTTACATAGGTATGCAGTGGGCAGTCTGGGTTGACAGTCCAGACCATGACCTCAAAGCCTATGTTCTTAATAACTTCACTGTTTTCTTGGGCCTTTTCTTCAGGAGCAGGTGCCCAGTCTCTACCTAGTTTGCTTTTTCCTAACCGGTGTTGTAGAAAAGTACTATAAGGCAAAGAAGGTATGGGTCTTTGAAACTGAGGCCACTGGTCTTTCACTTGAATTCACAGATGTCCCTTTGTGCTGGAGATCATGTCCGGCAGGCCCATGAGACTCATGGGTCAGTTTGAAATAGGTCAGTTTGAAATTTGAGTTCCAGTGGGAGTAATGTAGCCCTGGGTTGGCATGATCGTGTTTCTGTTAATTGTATGTTATGCTCAGGAATTCAAAGCTTCAGTTTATAGAAAGTAAGTTCAGGATCATTTCATAGGGGGGAGGGCTGCAGCTCAGAGAAGTTAGGTGTTACCCAAATCCTACAGCAGGAGTGGAGCTCCCAGCTCAGGTTGTTTTTTTTCATCCCTCCCTCCCTCCTTCCCTCGCTCCCTCCTTCCCTTCTTTCTCCTTCCCTCTCTCCCTTTTGTTCCTTTCTTTCTCTTTTTTTCTCTCATCTCTCATCTATCTATCTATCTATCTATCTATCTATCTATCTATCTATCTATCTATCTATCTATCTATCTAAGACAGGGTCTTGCTGTGCAGCTCAAGTTGCCCTTAAACTCACTATGGCACCCACATCGGCCTTGAACTCCTGGCCATTCTCCTTCAGCCTCCCATGTTCTGGGATTACAGGCATGCGTCAGCACACCCAACTGTCAGTTACCTTTCTGTCAGCCTCTTCCAGGGATTCAGGTTCCTGTCCACTGAGGGCTATAGGTAGGGAGCGTAAACGTTAGAGAGCATATGTCTCGTAGGTGGTGACCTGACTCTGAAGCTGTGTTGAGCTGGGGTGGTGAGCATGGCTCTAGGGAGCCAGTAGCTGATCTAAGTGTTCTTATCCTTGGGGGCTGGATTGTTACCTGATTGACTTGGAAGCAGTCTGAAGCTGGCAGGAGCCAGTGCAGTTGCTAGGAAAAGCCCAAGGCCATTAGAGACAGGAGCTCTGGATCTTGCCCTTGCTAAGCTGCGGTCCTTGCCACCTCCCAGGCCAGTGCTGAGGCTCTAAGGGGACAGGTTCCTAGCCTTAAACTACAGAAAATGAAGTCTCAGACTAGGGAAGTATGGTTAATGGGCTGAAGCCCAGACCTGTACCTAGAATATTCCTGGGGTATAAAAGACAAGTGTTGAGGGCACACACAGCAGAGGCATGGTGAGCTGACAGCAGTGTTCCCATGGATTAGGAGGAGGAGGAAAAGAAAGCAGCCCACAAGAAAGGGCCAAAGCCAGAAGAGGTGAAGAAAAAAAAAGAGGTGGCAGGAGGCAATGTCCAGAGAAGAGGAGAGGTGAAACTGGGTGTGGTGGCACACACCTGTAACCCTAGCATTATGAAAGGCTGAGGCAGGAGGGTTGTAAGTCCCATCATGGCCTGGGCAACCTAGTGATTTAGCAAGATCCTGTCTTACACACTAAAAAAGGGCTGGGCTGCAGCTCAGTAGAGAGCTGTGGATTCAATCCCTAGGGTCTGCAGCAGCAATAATGGTGGTGGTGGTGACGATGGTGACAAGAGCTAGATCGTACACTGGGAACATGGCCCAGCCACACTGCTCATTTCTGCCTAAGGAGCTGGTGGCTCCTATAAGAACTAACGAGGCTTCCCTGGCAAAAATCTGCTGTACTTGCTCTACACAAGACCTTAGGCCTTCCATTCTGCTCACCAGCTGAGAGTTCCCAGGAGGTCAAGGGCCCCAACCATCCGAGGCCGCAGGCTGTAGACTTTTTCTCTGTGAACCTGACAGTCCTCAGGGAAGGCCCTGCACCATGCTGGGTCCTGGGCACCCCTGAGGTGACCCAGATCTCAGGGCTTAAGAAAGACTGTATTCTACCTGGACCCTGGAGACTTCTTTTGTCTTGGAGGAATTATGTCTTTTTCTGGCCTTGAACCAAGTTCTTTTCTGTGCAGAGGCCTGGATTTGCTGTTCCAGCCATAAGTGCAGCCCATGTGCTCAAAGACTGGGTTGCTTTGTGACTGCTGTTGCTGGGTGCTGGCCTTCCTGCTATAGAGCAGACACATAGAATTAGAAGCAGAGGAGCCAGCCTGTACTGGTGTCTTCAGGGCCCTCATGGAGCTGGGCAGCCCCTCGTCCTTCCTGACCCCTTCTCTGCAGACCCAAGCTCAGAGCACTCCTAGGAAACTCCCACCTTCCTGTTCTCTCCATCCAGCCCTCCAGTCTCTTCAGGAATTCCTGGCAGGGCACAGCCCAGAGACACCTTTGTGCCCTTGGGAGTCTGTCCTCTAACTCTGACTCACCTGCCAGCTGCTGGTCCTCATCACTCATCGCACCACTTCCTGCCACACTCTCTACTGAGCAGAGGTCTCAGCAAGCAGCTACTCCCTCCCCTGGGCTGCTGTTAATCTTGTTTCTGCTCACTTGACAGAATGTTTCTCCATAGTCCTGGCTCCGATGCCTGATCTTATGGGCGGAAGTCACATCAAAGCTGGCCCTGACAGTCTCTTCTCCTTTCCCACCTGAGTTCTTTTCATGGGGGCAGATGTGGGGATTGAATCCAGGGCCTTCACATGGAGCTACATCTCCAGGTCTTTTAAATTTTGTTTTGGGACTAAAGTTGCTCAAGCTAGACTCAAGCTTATGATGCTTCTGCCTCAACTTTCCCAGAATGTTGGGATTACAGGAGTGTGCCACGGTACCAGCTAATCCCTTCCTTCTTAACTTTTTTTTTTTTTTTTTTTTTGTCTTTTTGAGACAGGGTCTCACTATGCAGTTCAGGCTGGCCTTAAGCTCACTTTGTAGTTCAGGCTGGTCTCGAACTCACAACAATCCTCCTGCCTCAGCCTCCCAAGTGCTGGGATTACAGACCTGCGCCACCACGCCCGCCTTCTTAACTAAAGATACACAAAGTTCTCAGAAGCAATGGAAGTTTGAATCATTCACCATACTAAGCCAGACAAGCATTGTTGAGGAGAGGCCTCTCATCGGAAGCAACACTCTAGCTTAGTTTGCAAGTGTCTCCTGTACCCAGTCTTATAAGCTTGATCTGGGCAGGGATTAAGAAGGCTGAGCTGGCACTGAGAGGAGAACAAGAGGCAGATGGTGCTCAGGAACATCCCAGGCCCGGAAGTGCAGTTCCCAGAGAGCCGAGCCAGGGAACGTCGCAGTCTTACTAAGCAACTATGAGACTGGCCCGAGCAAGCTTCAGGACAGGGTAGAGAGCACAGTCATGATATGGAGAGCCAAGTGGCCTGCTCTGTCACCTGCAGTGAGCAACCTTGATGGGGGCTGGGCTGGGAAGCTATTAGAAAGTAGCTGAAAAAAGAAAGTAGCTCAAACCTGAGGAAGTGCTCCCTGAGGCAATGTGACCCTGTGGCCCCAGCCCCACCTGGCCTTTGACCTCCCCCAGGTGCTAGAGGTGGTTCGAGCCAACTACGACACCCTCACACTGAAGCTGCAGGATGGCCTGGACCAGTATGAGCGCTACTCCGAGCAGCACAAGGAAGCTGCCTTCTTCAAAGAGCTGGTGAGTGTGCATCATTGCCTGTGGCTCTGGGTTCTGCTGTGCAGGGGCGTCTGGGGAGCAGCTGCAGATGCCAAAGGCTGTTAAACCCCTAGAGGGCTCCCCTGGAGTCAGGCTTGCAGCTTCTCTACAATGCCAGAGGAAATATTGCTGAAGCAGCAGTTTGCCTTTCTCACAGTAACAGAAATTGCTCTTGCACAGCCTTGTCAGGCCTGGGTTGGTCATGTGTGTCCAGTGGTGGCTTTGGGTCATTGTGTCTTACCCTGTAAGAGTAGTGTGTTCTTTTTATGTAGTCATCTCCTGAGGTTCTACCTGGCTCCCAGTCTTGTTGCCCTCCTACTTGAGTTTCCTAGACTTTACCCCTTGCCCAGCCCCACTTTCCAGTCACTCAGCTTGCCACAGCCTCCACCGTGGACCCCAGGAACCAGTGAACACTTGCTCTGCCTCCTGCTCCACCTTTCTGCCAGCATCTCTGGAAAACAGCTTCCCCTGCTGACCATCCCTTTCCTGCCCTAGCCCCAGAGCTTTCTCAGGAAAAGTGCCACCTTCCTGTAGCTCTGCCGTCCACCTGTCTGCAGTATGCAGGCTTCCTAGCTGGAGACTTGCCCCAGTTGCACTGGCTCTACTTGCTTCCTATGTTCTCAGCCTCCCTCTGCTGGGGCATAATCTTATCAGCCAAGCTCCTCCTTTCCCATATCAACTCTGTGGTAAAGGTAAAGGAGCTGGATTTTCCAGTCACTTGTCTTGTGTTAAATCAGCCCCAGTTTGACCCTAACATGACATCCCTAACGATCTCTGTGGAGTAAGTTAGTTAGGAACAGGTAGCTATCTTAGTTACTTTCTCTTTTCTGAGACAGAATACCCAACCCAAAGGGGAAAGGGTCTACTGAGCTCACAGTTTGCAGAGGTTTAAGTCTATAACTGGCTGGCTCCAAGGCAGGGTGACATGGCAGAAGGCATCACAGAGGAGAAACGGTTCTCAGCAGGCAGGAGGTAGCAAAGCAAGCAAGGGACAGCCATGGCTTTTTTTTTTTTTTTTTTTTTTTTTTTTTTTTTTTTTTTTTTTT
>PVKA01053066.1:0-11417 GCA_004027165.1 Ctenomys sociabilis
TTATAGTGTAGTCTAAGGAAGTATTTCTTAAATGTTAACCTATGCACTAGTTTTATCAGAAACCACATGGAAACTCAAATAAGAATGCTGGTATTTTGATTCAGTACATTTTCTCTCTCTCTCCTTCCTTCCTTCCTTCCTTCTTTCCTTCCTTCCTTCCTTCCTTCCTTCCTTCCTTCCTTCCTTCCTTCCTTCCTTCTTTTCTCTATATATTTATTTGGCCATGGGGGATTGAACCCAGATCCAGGGCACTGAGCGACATCCTCAGCCCTTTTCATTAATATTTTTATTTTGAGATGAGTTCCCGCTAAGTACTAGTTGTCCAAGTTGGACTTAAAATTGTGATTTTCTTGCCTGAGCCTCTCAAGCTGCTGGGATTACAGCCCTGGCTACCCTACCCAGTGAATCACATTCCAAGTGTCAAAGCCCAGACACACAAATATGTGTTACTTTGATTTCTCACTGTCAATATGTGCTTTGCTCTTTAACCCTGTGATTTTGCCCTTGGATAAAAAAGAAGAAAGTACCACAAGTGTCCCTTATTACTTGTTAGCAAGCTACCAATGAACTACATGTCACTATCTCCTGGAGATCACAACAGGATGGGCAGCATTTGGGGTCCTGGAAACCACTTCATGTTTCTACAGAGGTCATGATTTGGAATCTACCTTCTACATCTGATATAAACCAGTGCTAGTTTATCCCAGAAACTCTGCTAAGAAATAGTCATGCCCAGAGACTGTTATAAAAGCTCTCACTAATTAGGTAAGAGATTGGGAGAATATGGGCCTGACCATTTATCTTTCATGTTTTCTATTTGTTCCATATTTTACAATTATTACAGTATATCAAAGGTGGTCACATAACCAACTGCTAGAAACTTACAACAGAATTTTTAAAAATGCTTAGGATGTGCATCTGAAAAAGTCACTTTTTCAGTTTATATACCATTTTTCTTTGGGCTTGAATGATAAGTACTGTATTCTTAATGGAATAGGAATTACGCTTGGACTTTTTGTGCAGCATTTTGCTTAACATTCAAAATACTTAAGGAATGGTTTGGGGGCTGGATTTTGCTTGGAGAGCACTAGGAACACGGCCCAGATTTGCTTCTGATTATGTGTAGATGAAGTTTGCTGAACTGGGAAGCCATGGTTGCCAAGTTTTTCTATTCTGCTAATATTTTCCGTACACACCAGTTACACTGGAACTATTTTTAACAGCAGTGACACTAAATAACACAAGCAATGTGACAAATCTCTCACAGGACATTTATGTCTGCTTTCTAGCTCATTGATACCCAGATATGGGCTAACACTACATCACTCAGTGTTCAGTGATTCTCTTGCAAAAGAAATGGTATATAGATCTGAAATATGTGCTTTATGTACAAATTCTTTGTGTACTTTAAAACAATATAAAAGACATTAAGTGGTACCAGTTAAAACATTTCCCAGCTGAACCCATGTATTTGGCATCTACATCTTGAAATATTATTATACTGTGGAATAAATTTGATCTTTGTGTTGACCTGATGATAATTTCTTCAATTATAATCTAAATTTATTTCACCTGTGACATTAGTAAAAGTTTTCAATGCACATTTTAATTTTGACATAATTATTGTTTTCTCACATTTAATGCTGCATATTTGCTTTAATATTTTTTGAGTTATTTTTAATTAAAATCTTTGTAAAGATTTTCTGTTTTGTAAAATATCATGTCAATAAAAAACTGGTGGAAATTAGCCTTCTGTGATATCACTTACATACTTGTTTGGTAGATTCAATATGCAGCACTGTGCTTTAAATCTTTGTTGTATATATTTTTTCAGTTAAAACAGAAAGGTCTCTTGAAACTGTCTCATTGATATTTGTACTTCAATAAAATAAAATAATTAATTAATTAATTAATTAAAATAAAAATGGAAATTCTTTCTTTCCTTCTCATTTCGAATTACTTTCTGTCCCCAAATTGGGAGTTTTTCCAGTTTTAAAGTTACAAGCACTACTTTCACGGAATCCTGTCAGACTTGGGCAAACCAAAATAGTTTATGATGGGGTTTGTCTTCACAATGCAGATGATGGGCTTTATCTTAGTTTCAGGCTGTGATAGCATGACAGACTGTAGTGTTTATAAACAACAGAGAGTTATTTTTCCATTTTCAGAGATTGGCTGTTTGAGATCAGAGGGTTTTGTTGGGTTTTGTTGATGGTCCTTCCCCCAACTGCAGAGTTAGTCTTATTATTTTTTTGTAATATGGCTAAGTATAGTGCAAGGACCCTAATGACAACTATAAATATACTAATCTCGTTCAGAATGGGTTTGCTGTAAAGACCTTGTCTAATCCTAATTGCCTCTCAAAGACCAACTTCTTAATAAAAAACACTCTGAGGACTAAGAGTTCAACTGGTAAATTTTGGAATGGTATAAATATCCAATTTGTCCACTGACAAGTGGTAGTTAATATATCCTTTATCTCCACTAAAGTGATCTGCCATTTTGCTTTTCCCAAATTCTTGGAAATTCTGTCAGAATTCTGTGGAAGTAGTGCTTTAAACTTTAAAACTGGAAAAACTCCCAATTTGGGGACAATTAGCATGCCTGAAATATAGGAATTTCAGTAGTAAAACAAGACAATTTCTTGTTCAACCATGAGGAATTCATCACCCTATGTTTGGGTTGCTAAGATAGTTGTATGTTTAGGGCATTTGTAGGCATGTTTCTTGGTAATATAAGTGAATGCTACTGATAATGTAGTGTAACCTAATACACAGTCAGGCTGCTCAAATGAGCATTCCAAGAAAGATCTACTTTTCTACTTTTGAATTTTTCTTGGTCACAGCTTGTTCAAGTGAGTACAGTAGACTTTTTTCCTGTTAAACCACTTTGACTTTTTAGGTGGTAGCTTTTGGAGATTTGTTCTCAGAATACAATTCTCCCACAGGAGTTTCACTGAGTCCTGCAGTTATCACTGCCTTCTGCTGTGTGCTTATGACTGCCATGAGATTTGAGGTCTTTTGAAACATAGTCCATGTGGATCCACTCTGGATGAGACCATGACATCCAGTGAAGTAGATCAGAACCATAAGTTTACATATAACATTTCTCTTACATGAGAAACCCAAAATGTAAATAAGAATATTCTGTTCATTCCCTTTCTTCTCTGAGTTTCCCAAGGCAGTATCTTCAACTTACCACACTGCTCATCCAGAACTTTTGAACCTCACATTGTTCATTGTCATGTTTTGGATAAGAACACAAGTTCAGAATCTCACATCTGTCCTCTCTATCTGTAGCATGATGTGGTGGCTAAGAGCAGGGGTTTCCTAATGGAATGTCAGTGGGCAGGCTTATACCCTCTTCTATGTTGGCTGCAGAACATTGGGTAGATTATCTTTGACTCAGTACTTTTACCTGCTTAAGTAGAGTGGTTTTTAACATCTCTATGCATTAGAGATTATTGGGAAGATTAAAATTAGTTCATCTACAGCATGTAAATTAGTTCTTAGTACAAAACAAGTGTTTGAAAAGCACTTAAATATTAACCGTGACAGGATAGATAATATTGTAATAAGTTATCAAAAACTTCAATCTCCTCTCATGGATACTGACATGTGAATTTATTAATTAGTATTTATCAGTGAGTGTATAAGCTCATTGTGATATATTTCTGTTAAACCTAAACATTTAAAAATAGGAAAAGGGGCTGGAGAGATGGCTCAGTGGAATAAATGCTTCCCTGGGAAGCACAAGGGCCTGAGTTCAATCCCTGGTTCCACAAAAAAGAAAAAAAATATTGCCTCATTATCAACATCTACATCACGCTATTCTAAATTCCTTAATGATTTTAATATACTGACTTTCCATTGAAGTACACTACCAAGTATCGGGCACTCTTCCAAGTTCTTACATTTAGTCTTTGTCTATAATGAATTGTACGTTTTACCAATGTAAGATTCACATCACTTGAGTTGCAGTATATTAGAATCATGATAGAATAATGTAATTTCTGTCGAGATGCACCGAGTCACCAGTTTGATATAAAATGCATTGCTTTGCTTCCAAACATATTTATAATGCCTTTTTGTTTGTTTTGATCAAATTCTCTCCATTTGCCCTCAGCGCGAATCAGCTTCGTAATTTATCTAAATGTGCATAGAAGGAACATTGTCACAATGACTCCATTTTATTCTCAGCGAAGATGGGTTTGATATAAAACTTTAATTTGAAAGGAGAAATCACATTTAGTTTCTCAGTGTGATCCTTTTTAGTGTTCTGTGGTCCTGAGTTTTCAAATGTTAATGTAAAAGTGATATGTGCATGATAATAACATTATAAGAATGCACACCAAGCCCTGTTCTCTGAGCTCCAAGGCTCTGGACTTTAAGTAGACTGAACTAATCTGTAGCACAAGGCATACATGAGAGTGTAGGTGATTCCCACTCAGGTCTGATTGTTTTTGTTTTGTCCCCCACCATGTCTGTCTGATACTTGTTCTACCATCGATACTTAGTTTGATGAAGCATATTAATCAGAAAGTTGGTGATTTTATGTCTTCAGAAAGGTATAAGTAGGAAAAACCAAAATAAGAAAAGGTCTGAACAAGGAAGAAACACTTGTAAAGAACAGAAAGGAAGACACGCTATTTGCAAAGTGCAGAGCACTGTGTACTTCTGTTTTCCACCTTCTGTAGACTCCCATTTTTGGGTTTAGCCCTTCGCTTTCTCCCTGATCCCACTGTGTGGCCCATGGCTCACTTTCTGGCATGTCAATAAGGGAACTAATGCAGGCATATATGCCATGGTAGCCTTGACAGAAACAGAGCTCACATTTCCAGGTAACGATTTTTCATAGGGTGGTTTGAAAGAATAAGTAATGCTGTGCTTTGACAGCAGTTGTTTTAATTTTAAAAAATAAAAATCTTATTTATGTATTTACTTGGCACAGGGTCTCACTATGTAGCTTACTCTGTAGTGATCTTCCTGTCTCAGCTTCCCCAGGGATGGAATTAAAGGCATGCACCACCTAGCCCAGTTTCAGGGCCAGCATATCACGGCACGGGTTCAGGAGAAGGCACAATATGTGGTATCGGTATGGATCCCAGGACTTTGTGCTTGCCAGGCAGGCACTTAGACTGCTGACCTAATTCCCCAGCCCTCTACTTTTTAAATGTTCTCACAATTTTCTTCCTTTCTGAACCTCAACTCACTCATTTTCTCTGTCTTCTCTCTCTCTTCCTTATATTTAATGTCAAACATCATGGGTGTTTTTTAGAATAAATACTGTTCTTTTCAAACTGTAGCTTTAGAATAGGATTCTATTATCTGTTAACCTCAGACATTTATGATGTATCTTTTTATTGATTTCCTTTAGGTGTTTTTTTTTTAGGTATAAGGAACTGAGCTAGGATCATAAAATGCTGTGTTATTTCTTGATGCTAATAGTGCTCTCTGAAATTTTGAGAAGCAGAGGGTAGCAAATTCATTGAGAAACTGCCTGTTGAAAGATCACATCAATCCCTTTAATATTAAAAAGCAGTGTTCTGGTCAAGATATCAATATGGATATATGGGTGCAAAGTATAAATTCAATAAATAGCTTGTGAAGTGTTTACATATGAATAGTAATAATGATGATGAAGATTTTCGTATTCCTTAGATACTTATGTGCTAGTTACTGACATCGTTTTTTAATGTGGCATTTTCTTTTCTTTCTTTCTTTGTTTCTTTACTTATTTGTATTTTTAGGAAATGACCTACAGGGTGTTCAGGGTCTCATGACCAGATTGGACTCCTAGTGATTTTCCTGTTTACAGCCTCCTGAGTGCTGGGATTACAGAGCACCACCATACCCCAGTCTCAGGATGCGCCTGGGGTGGGGCTGACATAACAGGCCTGGAGACAGAACCCCTGCTTCTGCTTGCAGGCACTTTAATCCAGAGTGGATTAAAATATGGCATTTTAAGTTTTATTTTCATAATACTTTTCTGAGGTTCATAATTTAAATGCCTTCTTTATGAAAGAAAATACTAAACTCTTAGAGGAACTTAATCACCCAAAATTGCAGAAGTAGTCGTTGACCAAAAACGTATTTACACTCACATATTTCCAGCTTGAATCCAATGCTACTGATGCAACATGCAGTCATCATTCTGAGATTTTATGAGTTTGGGCACCTCACAAGACAAATCAAAGCAGCAATTTCTAAATTTGTCCTAGGTAAGGATGGTTGTAAGTTTTCCAAGGTTTGCCCACATCCCAGCCTAATTAAATCCTACTCTGAGGTAGTGGTGTAAGGATAACCAATTTTATTTATTTATTTATTATTTATTTGGTGCTGGGGGTCAAACTTGGGACCTCACACTTGCCAGGCAGATGCTTATGCCACCGAGCTATCTCCCCAGCCCCAAGATCAGTCGTTTCTGAAGTTCCCCTCTGCCCACAGGATATTAATGTATTCACAGGCTTGGGAAACACTGAGTTACAGGCAATGCTTATAAAGAAGCAAGCTCTTCTCAACCCTCAGCCAGTTTTCATGCTTTGGAATGCATCAGTTGGTTGCTAATTCCTAAAAGAATCTTTGTCCTTCAATACATTTTTGAGTTCATGTTATTGTGTTTATCTGTGTTGTCTCACCCACTACTCATATAGAATATATAAGAAAACCAAGGCAGCTTGAATCCAAAGAATTAAATGAAAGTCATACATATAGGTCGTGGTGGAGCCGGGCTTCACAATTTAAGTCAACTTAACTCAGAGCCCGTGATGCAGGAACACTGGCACTAACATCCCGATGTCAGAGCTACTTCTCTTGGTTTTTGTTCTGATGTTGCCTAACAGTCTGTTTAGTGCTCTGCTTCCTGGCATCTCTGTTTACTGACCCTGGCTTGAAATTTGAAACTTTAGCACTGAGCATCAGTCTGGCTGCTTCCTATGTTGAAAATCTTAATCATGCTAACGGCTGTGTTTAGAGCCTTATCTATTTATAGGCCCCTGCTGTTCTTGCTGATGACACTGCTGGGGCACAGCAACTGTCTCCATCCTGTGTTCCCCCTGTGGTTCAACTGAACAGAATAAAAGCAGTAAGAAAAAGAAAACGAATTTCCACTAACACACTTGAAACCTATGCTTGTGATCTGTGTTCCTTTCTACTTACTGTATGCTGGCCCCACCTCACCATTCCTGTGTCCTGACTCCAAGTCACTGCTCTCTAACTTCATGACACTTTAAGAGTTCCTTAACCTGGATTGCTTGATTAATCATGGAATCATTACAGTAGAATGCAAAATTTTTTAATTATGCACTAACAAAATCCAAGCATCCACTAGTGATTTCTCACAGAAACTGAATATTTGTATTGCATTTTCGGAATTGTATGTGTTTTATTTTTAAAATCAACAATGTTGCTAGTTTTAATATTCAAATATTTAATATTTGTAATATAGTTTTATTACAAAATGTTGTCTGGTTTTTCATTTTTGTCACAGTATTTTGGGCATAGAAAACTAATAAACGTGATGAATACATGTTTGAATTATTTTTACTGAGTCTTGTGTTATTCATAGGAGCAAAGCTTGCTGAGGCAGCGTGTGATTTCTGCAGTTACACAGCATTTCCTGATCTGTGTTTGTTAATAGCCCGCTATTTAATTAATTTAGGACAGGGTATGTAGGGTATACAGGGTCTTAATAGGTAGATCGGACTTGGAGTGATTCTCCTGTTTTCAGTCTCCCACGCTCTGGAACTATAGGCATGTGCCACCAAACCCATTCTCAATTGCTGTCTCAGTGTGCCCCGAGGGCAAGACCGGCAAGGCATTCTGGGGACTGAACCCCGACCACTGCGCTCTGCCTAAACAGATGCTTTTAGTCTGCTCAACTACCTAACCAGCCTACTCTTGATATTCTTAATAACTTTCAAGTAGAACCCCTTAGTATCTAAAATAGTTAACCATGATTTGTAAGAATATTTGAACTTCTGTTGCCTAACATGTTGGTCTAATCGCCTATGAAATCTTATGGTTATTGTAATAAATACAAGAATGCGAAAAAAAATAATCTGGAATTAGAATAGTCATCACCTGTTTTGTGTATACATGTTTACATTTTGCATGAATGTAGATGTGATCAATAAAACACAACTTCACTGGGTATGATGGTACATGCATGTTAGTACCAGCACACTGGGAAGCTTAAGCAGGAGATTATAAATTTCAGTGTAGTGTAGATAGCTTAGCATCTTAGTGAGACTCTGGCTCAAAAAATAATGTAAACAAAAATTTCAAAGATCTGGGGATGTAGCTCAGAGTAAAGGCCTTGGATTCAACCCCTAATACCATAGAAGTCCATCATTCAACCAATCCACCGATCAGTTCATCAGTGAAGAACTTCTTCTGGTGTCTATACTGAAATCTGAAATGCTAGAAATTTAAGTATTTTCATGTAAGGCACATTAGACATGCATTTTGGAACTCAAATGTACTTAATATAACTAAATTGATTAATGTGAACTTTCTCATCTCTGTTGATAGAGATAGAAATTAATAAATTGTTGTGCAAAATTTAAAAATACATATTTGAGCTTAATTTCTCACATTCAGGAAATAAGGTGAGAAGATATTCATGTGGAGGGTTTTAACTCAGATACAGGTAGGTCTGCCTGAGAACTTCATTTAGTGTCTAGCCATGTAGATGAAAAATGAATTGAAATAGTTCCATATACAAAAGTAGGAGAAAGTGATAATATAGTTGACTTGTATGTGATATCTGTTAACAAGTTAAAAATAAAATTATAAAAAACAAAGAAAAGAAAACACAACAACACACAGTAAGCAATGTACTATATTCTACAATTTCAGCACTCTGGGAGGCTGTGGCAAAAGAATCTCAAGTCTGATCCCAGAGCCAGGCAACTTAGTGATTTACCAAAATTCTGTCTCAGAATAAAAAACATCAAAATAAGATGGGTATGTCACTTCACACAACAGTGCTCCAGACTTTAATCTCAGTACTGAAGAAAAGAAGACAGGAAAAAAAAAAACAAAAAACAAAAAACAAAAACTAGAGATCTAGTGGTCAAGAAGAACACTTGAATAGTAACATGAAAACAATACTTTGAAAGGAAATATTATACAGAATGAAGTATTATCCAGGGTTTTAAAAAGATATATGGAATACAGAGTTATTTTCTGATGATAAAAGAATAATTCACGCCAGGGATATAGCTCACTGGCACAAGAACCTGCCTGGAAAACACAAGATCCTGAGTTTGATTTCCAGTTCCAGTTTCAGGAAGAGAAGAGGAGGAGCAGGAACAGAAGGAGGAGGAGGAGGAGAAGGAGGAAGAGGAAGAGGAACAAGAAGAACAAGAACAAGAGCAAGAAGAACAAGAAGCAAAAAAGCAGAAAAATGGGCTTTGGTTTAATCTCTAAAATGTAGCTTCTTAAAACAGTAATATCTATAAATATGTGTATTGGTTACTTTTCTCATTGTTGAGACAAACTACCTGATGCTTAAAGTTAAAGGAGGAAAGCTGTCTGTAGTTCATAGTTTTTAGAGGTTTCAGTGTTCCATTGACTGGCTCCATAGTAGGGCAGCATGGCAGAGAAAGAGCAGTTCATGTCAAGGAGGACAGCAAAATCAAGAAGGAAGCTTAACAGTGTCTTTCTACCCTTTATTTTATTCAGACTGCTGAGATTAGGGCAGGGCCAAACCAATCAGTGCACTGATTTACTAGTCACACATCCTTAATCCCGGGAGTACACTCTCTAGATCTCAAAAGCTCAGTGACCACATGAGGTTTTGGGGGGCACAGCTAGACACAAATTTCAACAGTATGCAGCAAAACATTAATTTTGCTCGATAAGTACATTGGTGGGGGCTTTTATGCTGATGTGCACATTTTTATAACATTTCATTTTTTGAACATATAAAAGTTTAAAGATTGTTTTCACACATTAAGAAAAATTAACTATTAAGCAATTTGTTTCACTTAATCCATTTTAAACTAAAGCAGATTTGAGATTTCTCTTCCTTTCCAAAACCTGCCTCCACCTCTCTCATTTCTTGCTCTTCCATTTGTCTCTCTTTTTCATTTTCTACTCTGTCTCTCTGTCTCTGTCTCTCTCTGTCTCTGTCTCTCTGTCCCTCTCTCTCTCTACACAACACACACACACACACACACACAAACAAACAATTACATGTACATAATTTTGCAATGCCATATGTAAGGACAACTTGGGATTTAACGCTAGACTTTAGAACAGGATAAGTTACACTGCAGAAACAAACATGGCCCTGTATTTCATTACTGGTACATAATAAAAGATTATGGATCCCTCCTGAGAAGTCTGCTGGAAATGCAATGATTTTCTAGGGCTATCATACTCACCTGATGTAGGGTAAAAACACCTTTACAGATTTCTGAACAGAAAATTTTACTCTCTTCAGGATAGAAAATGAGATGATGAATTACGTACCATTCTGAAATGTTCTTACTGATGAATTTTCTTATCTTTTTGACTCTGTGATGGAAGGTAATATATCCTAGTCTATAAGGGATGGTGAAGTGTCTGAAAGAAATGGAGAATTAGAAATGTTTGTTTGCTTTAGTGTGAGAAGACATGATTTTCATGTCCTACTGTGTGTGCAGCTGGTAGCTATGTCAAGTTTACATCTAGGCTTCTCACCTCCACATTATTACTAGTTGGGGATAATTCCCTGATGTGCAAACATGCCCTACACATTGTAAATGCTTCTAAACATCTACTGAATGTGAGTGATCTCTTCCATGTACAATAATCAATATAGATGATAGATACGTAGACAGACAGTCAGGCAGACAGACAGACAGACAGACAGACAGACAGATAGATAGATAGATAATTAATTAGATAGATAGATAGATAGATAGATAGATAGATAGATAGATAGATAGATAGATAGATAGATAGATAGATGGATAGATATTTTCAAGTGAAAAAAGTTTGGTCCTGCATGGGAAGAACTGGTGTAGAAAAAAATCAGAATTATTTTACAGGACAAATTGAAGATTTTTAAGATTCCATGTTATGTAGCAAGTGCTAAAAAGCTTATTCCTGAATATATATGCATCTGTTATGTCCTTATAACATCTTTAACAATATGATGAACTCTTAGCCTTTTGGTTTGTTACTAAATGATGTTAATTATGCCCTCCCATAGAATGTTCCAGTGACAAGGGTTGTCTCCATGGCAAGATATTAGATGCAGTTTTGGAATTGTTTTCTAGAACCCTGGAATAATGGTCCAAATTTCAAATTCATGAGGGTACCTCCAAATCAGCATTCATAGGAAAACCAAGACATGGAGCAAAGTTACAACAGACAATGCTGAAAAAAACAAACTGGAAAACTAAAACGAAGAAAAAGAACGAAGAC
>PVKA01053067.1:0-11412 GCA_004027165.1 Ctenomys sociabilis
TCCTGATTGACTTGAACTCATTAGGTAGCCCCAGCTGGCTTTGGACTCACCATAATCCTCCTGCCTCAGCCTCCCAAGCGCTGAGACAGAAGGTAGCACTTTCTGAATGTCAATGGGGTGCTCAGTCCAGCTTCAGCAGGGGCCAAGGTACTATGTGCTACAGGGAATAGGGGCCACAGAGGGGACCAGAGAAGAGAAATGGGGACCCGCATTCTGTTCGCAGAGAGCAGTGCAGGGGAGCAGGCAGACGAGCACCCAGGGAGTTGCGCATTAGGTTAGAGGGTAGGAAACCCCACTCAGATCGGGGCACACATCACCTCTAACTGCGGAGGTCCTAGAAAGTCATTAGAGATGCTGGGAGCTGTGCTGGCAAGCCAGGCAGAGCAGGGGTTGGGTGGAGATTGTCCTGGCTGCGTGAGCCACGTTGGGAAGGAGGGTGTGGGCCAAGGTGGCCGGCCAGAAAGCAGATGACTGGGAACATCGTGAGAGATACTATTTGGTTGATGGAATGTTGGGCCAAACCCCAGGGGTCTCTCAGGAGTCCCAGGGAGAGGCTGGGAGATTCAGAGCTGCCCTGGACCAGGGCAGGCAGAGGTCCAGTAAACTCTGGGCTGCCAGCTGCTGAAGAGGTAACATGCACGGGGGCAGCAGGCCTGAGGGTCCCCCAGGTATGCACTTCCTCTCCTCCCAATCCAATACCTTTCCTCTAGCCCAAGGTCCCTGTCGACCCAGACCTAGCCTAGGCACGCGGGCTCTAGGACAGCTGTGCTGGTGGTGTCCCTGGGCCTGGGAGAAGGGGCCCTAACTTGTCCTTCTTTTCCATGGTCAAGGGAGGTGCAGGTGGTGTTTTTACCAGATCCCATTTCACAGTGGCCCCATTCTCAGATCCATATTCCTGTCACGCTTCTGACTCTGACTTTCAACAAAGCTGGGGGATGGGGCCTCCCCAGCATCACTGGGGCTTGGTATCCCACGGTGTGGCTTCTGCCCATCCCAGCAGAGGAAACTGCTCAGACGCCTGGGGGAACAAAGGTTTTCCCTGGTGGCTTCCTTCAGTCACTTTTTATACCAGGTCTCTCTCTCCTCTGCTCACTGGTCAGCTGCTGGTCCTCTGGGAATGACTGGTGTCACCCACAATCCATCCCCACAGCTGGCCAAGTCCAGACATGATGCAGGATGGTGGCAGTCATAGAAAGTGCCCTGGGTTCCATGCCCAAGCTCAGGAGAGCCAAGAAGGTTGTTCTGGAGTCGGCAGTGGCCAATGGAGAAGTGGGGACTTGGTTCAGGTCCAGGTAATTCAGCTTACGGATTTATTGAGCATCTGGTATAACTAGGCCCTTTCAGATCAGACCACAACAACGTGACAAGGAACAGGGGGTGACAGTCGAGGCTATGCACACACCATGGCACTAACACCGCTTGCCTAGCTGAGGTCCCGGATTCTCCCTGCCTGCTTCAGCTAGGTGATTCCCCAGTCTGTGTTCTCTCCACCCGTCTTCAGCAACCCTCATCACTGAGAAAATGCAGTTATCCTTATGAGCATTTTATTACTGTGTGTCACATCTGCCAAGCTGCACAAGGGCAGGACCGGACCCTGTTTCCTTCACCGCCCTGTGCTAAGTGCCTGGCACTGAGAAAACCTGCAGAAAAATGCACCAGGGAAATGGACAAAGGACACTGGAAGCCGGGCGTGGTGGTGCATGCCTGTGATCCCAGCATTCAGGAAGCTGAGGCAGGAGTCTGGCTGTGGGAAGGGCGGAGAGGCGAACTGCAGGAGCCAGCAGGCCATGGGCATGGCAAGAGCTGGGCTTGTCTGGAGCACAGGAAATGAAATCACTGAGGAAGAGGAGGAGAGTCTAAGTTCATGACCTCGGATGGCGGCTAGAGGCTGGACATAGTGAGGTGGCACAGATGGCCCTGGGAGTATCAGTGGGAGCGGGTGACAGCAGCCCAGGAGGAACAGAGGAGATGTGGGCAAAGGGACCCAGGGTGAGAGCCAGAGGATAAAAGTCCCGGATGTGGGCATCCAGCCAAGGAAACCACTGAGGTCCCTTCCTCATCCCACTGTGTGTGTCTCTAGAGCTTGGCTGGGGCAGCCCCTCTGTGACATCCATCCCCACTCAGCTGCAATGAACAGTGTCCTCCTCTCTGAGATAGGTGGCATCTGTCAGAATCCCCGAAGACAGGTGCAAAACAGCAGGAGTGTGACTGAATGTTCCTTGTCCTTCTCTCCGCCCTGTGCCTTGGCGGGAGACGCCTTGATTCCTTGGACCACGGGCCTAGTTGACTCACCTCAGGGTTCCATTGGTTGGCTGCAGTTGTAGTGTAATAAAAACCTTATCAGGAACTTTAGGGTGCTGGCACAGAATTTCTAACACCCTCAACACTTCCAGAGCGATAAGGAATGCCTTGTTATTCATAATGAGCCCTTCACCTCACCTGCGTTCATGCTGACACAAAGACTCAGGCTGGGCTCTCACACATCTTCTGGAGGGGGCCTGTTACCAGAACACCTTGGGTCCCAGTCCCACCTCCTCAGGAGAAAACAGGGCTGGTGAGAGGGTTATAAAGGACCTGGGACTGAGGAAGTGGCCTTGGGTGGATAGGGTGCCCGGAGAGGGCCTGGAAGCCACTGAAGTCACGCGCCAACCACTCCACGCACCCTGCCTCTCATGTCTCTTCCATTTGACAGTTCCTGGGTTCTCCATCTTTATCTTAAGCTGCTGGATGTAAGTCCTGAGTTCTGTGAGTTACTTCAGTGAATTACTGAATTGAAGCAGGGATTATGGAACCTCCCGAATTTGAAGCGAAGTTTTACTGAAGTGTTACCAGCCTGGGGACCAGCACGGTGACCGGCATCTGAATCCAGGAAGTCTTACAGGATGGAGCATTGTGGGGCCTGGGTACTAGCTGGGGTTGCTATCTGAATGGAACTGAATTGTTAGACACTTGGTTGGTGTTGGAGAACTGGAGAAGGCTGAGCTAAAGCCCTCAGCCGCAGGCTAATCACACCCCAGCACACCGAGGCCGCCTCGAGGCTCTGGCTCCTTGCCACAGCCTTCCTGGGCTCCCGAGCCCCTGCTTTGTTCCTGCTGGGCCTGAGGTCTTCACTGCCCCAGCTGGTTTCCCTCATTCTCATCCAGAACAACATGGATCCTCGGTTCTATCCATTGGTCCAGTAGATGTAGAGCAGGGTTCCAAAATCGAGCAAATTCCTAGGATAAGGTCAGGGCTGGCTCGAGGTACACACTCTGAGGACTTTTTATTTTTTATTTATTTTATTTTATTTTATTTTATTTTTCATCTTTTTGAGACAGGGTCTCACTATGTAGTTCAGGCTGGCCTTAAGGTCACTTTGTAGTTCAGGCTGGTCTTGAACTCACAACAATCCTCCTGCCTCAGCCTTCCAAGTGCTGGGATTACAAGCCTGTGCCACCACGCCTGGCTAAATTTTGTGTTTTACTTCTTCTTCTTTTTTTTTTTTGGTGGAACCAGGGATCAAACTCAGGCCCTTGCACTTGCCAGGGAAGTGCTTATTCCACTGAGCCATCTCCTTGGCCCTCATCTGAGGACTTTTTAGACTTCCAGCTCTCAGCCCACAGCCAAGGACCCTGAGGGGCTGGGGAAATTACAGAAACTCAGAAATGCTGGGCACGTGTGCCAGAATTTAGATTTTTTTTGAAGTCTGAATAAATATTTCTGTGATAAAGGCACTACTATTTTTCAATTCTCTGTAAATGCTTTTGAAAGTGTTCAGGGTTTCCATGTAGCTTCACATAAACATGTACATGCTTAATACACTGATATTAGCACTAGAACTACACCCACCAAAGTGAGGTTCTCAAAGCAGAAATCTTGGTCCCCCTGGCATGCTGCCCATGAGCCTGGTCCCCGCGTTTCTGTGCAGAGAGGTAGGAAGCTGAGAGCTCTCTGCCTGACTGCACTCCTCTCTCTCACCTCATGTCAGTGGCCCAGCCCCATGGGTCCCCAAGGGTGTCTGTGCTGAGCCGGTCCTCAGTGAGCATCTAGGAAGCTTCGGGTCAGCGCCACTCATACAGGAAAGCTGAGCGGGCTCTGTATGTCAGCTGCCAGCCAGTCAGTCCCTTCCTTTGAAAAGCGAGGAAACTGGCTGAGGAAAGGAACCTGCAATTCCAGGTGACCCCAACAGGAGGAACGGGCCTCGATGGGTTGGCGCTAGGCCTCTTTCCAATCTTACCACAAGGGCACTTCTGAAGCTCTCACTAAACTAAGTCTCAGCATTGTTTAAGGTCTCTGGTCGATTTGTCTTAGGCTTTTGTGTTCACTTCTACCTGAAGAAACTAACATATATCTGTTTAATTTCATTTTGCTCTTGTAAGCATGTGATTCTTTTAGCAGCAGCCAGGCAACACAATTCTGGTCCCACTAGGAAGTCTTAGCTTGTGGGTCTTTACATTTCTGGACTTCCGTTCTTGTTTCTGTTTTGCTTTGTGATTTTGTCATCTGCATGTGCTTTTCCAGAGTTCTGCCATTTGGTTCTCACCTGTGACAGAAGACGCAGGCGTGTCAGCCCCTGTTCCAGCCCTGGTGGTGGCCCTGCCCACCACTTGCAGAATGGGCACAGGGGCATCGGTAGCTTGGCTCCCCAGTGGGGGTGAGATAAGGTAGGAGAGGTAGAAAAGAGAAGGTAGGAATGAAAAGCTGGGTAGACAGAGAGGGGGCTTGCGCCATAGCCCACGTGTCTGCTGAGGGCTCCGCCCGTGGGGGCACTGTGGCTTTGAGCGTGGGAGGGCTCCTGGGCCCAAGACTGGCACAGGGACCACACACTCACCTTCTGGAGCTCAAACCAGGCTGCAGAGCACCTGGGAGGAGCAACACCAGCCTGGAAAGACGAGGTAGACCCATGATGGCCTTGTGAGAGCTCTCTCCAGCACTCCTTCCCTCATTCTGGAACTTCTTACTTATGGGCTTTTTAGTTTTCTAGGTTTTTCTTTAAATTAAAAAAATCTTATTTACTTATTTATATATTTATTTGGTAGAGGGTCTTGCTTTGCAGCTCAGACTCAGTGACCCTCCTGTCTCAGCCTCCCCAGTGCTAGGATTACAGGAGTATGCCACCATACCTGATTTGGGTGGCTGGCACATTTTTCCTGGGGCTCCAGGGCCAATACAGAATGTGGTACCAGGTATTGAACATGGAACCTTGCACTTGCCAGGTAGGCACTTAGACCACTGAGGTATCTCCCCAACCCTCTAGGCTTTTTTTTTTTTTTTTTTTTTTTTTTTTTTTTTTTTTTGTCTTTTTGAGACAGGGTCTCACTGTGCAGTTCAGGCTGGCCTTAAGCTCACTTTGTAGCCTATCAGGCTGGTCTCAAACTCACAACAATCCTCCTGCCTCAGCCTCCCTAGTGCTGGGATTACAGGCATGTACCACCATGCCCGGCAGGCTTTTTTTTCTTTTTTTTTACATCAAAATCTTCTATTTAGTTCAACTTCACCTGAAGCCTTTATTTGTCCTTTTCCTCTCCTGACCTCATCTCTATTTGCAGGTCTCTGGCGCTGTAAACCCAGTGGCTGCAGCGAGCCCCTTCCCAGCCTCGGTGGCAACCCTTCACCATGCTCCCATTGGGTCTGTTGGCTTTGTCTCCCTTACTGTCCCAGAGCCACTTAATCTTGGTGAGCTTATTGTGCCTCCTCGCTTTCACTGTGGGCATCCTAAGGATCGGGCTCCGGCCCAGGCATGCCACCGTCCCCACTGGCATCTGTCCCATCCCCCTACCCTGGCAGGCCCCACCCTCCATGCTGAGGAAGTGGGCGTGGGGAGTCGATGTCCCCCTCACCACTCCACAGCTCGCCACCTTTCCTGCCCTCAGAACTCCAATGTGAGGCAATGAGTAAAAGAAGCCTGAGCAAACTTTACTCCCAAATAATCTCTTTGTCCACCCCAAACTGAAATACTGAGTGAAAAGCATGAACACTGGGTACATACCCACGTAGCCAATATCAGCCCTGGGTAAATCACTAACTGCCTTCATCCCCACCAGTGGTTTTCCACTTGAGTCTTTCTTCCATCCATAGGATTTCTGGGATGTGCCCTGGTCTAAGAAGGTCTTTGTCTCCATTCTCCAGCTATTCACACTATGTAGTCAATTAAAACATGAGCAATGATGAAGCATCATACATTCAGCCAGGAGCTCATGGGCGCAGACAATCTGAGGTGACAGCCTGGTGGCAGGGGAGCACAGAAGCATGTACACGTGTTTAAGCAGACATCCGCCTAAGCGTCTACTTCAGCGGGCACCAGCTATGCATAGAGCACAGGTATGGGGGCTGGTGTTACCGGCACACTGGGATTGTCTTTCATGGGGATGGAGAATGAAACTATAGATGGAGGAGGCAGGGTTTAAGCAAATTGATTTAAAAGATAAAAAGGCAGTCTGAGGAGATATAGCTCAGTAGAAAAAACACTTACCTGGTAAGTGCAGAGTCCTGAGTTCAATCCCTGGGAGGAGAAGGAGAAGGAGAAGGAGAAGAAGGAAGCTACAGGGTGTCCCCAGCTTCAGGCTCTGAGAGAGGGGTTTGAGGCCCCTCTCTCATGTGCACTCACAAGGAAGGCCCATGGTGTTAATGTCACAGTTGTCCCACTTGGACTCAGAATGCCTTGGACTTGACAACCATTAGATGTGGGCCATCCCAGGAAGGGACCTGATTCTGGCAAGGTGTCTCTTCGCCACATGAGTAGATTCCTAAGGAGGCCAACAGCATATGGCCTTCCCATAGCTAGGGTAACAACGCATCCTCAAGGGGAGAACTGAGGTCCATCCCTGTATCCAAGGCCCAGGCCTGAGTGACTTCATGGAGCAGAGCTCTTCTGGCCCCCTCCCCAAGCCCATCATTGTTGCATTGCAGCAGAGGAAGGAAGCATCATTCTGCATCCCCCTTATCCTTCACAGACTGATAGCAGCTGTTTGCTTCAGTAATTAGCATTCTTGGACTCATGCAAAAATTGGTTCCTTGAAATGAGGCACTTCCAGTTTTCAAGAAATGAAAATAGGAAGTTGAGGAAAGAGATACAACAGATTGAGTAAGCAGAGATTGGTGCTCTCCTCAGATGGCTGGGTTTGTAAAAAATGATTGCCTGTGACAGCCTAGAAGCTGCTGGAACTCTGGGATGAAAGAAGGGGACAGAGGGAACAGAGTAAATATTGCCTGGCTACCTCCCTGCCAGCTAGTCCAAGGAGAAGATGAGCTCAACATGGACAAGCTAGGAAATGCAATAGAGTCAGCAATCAGGGGCTGCAGTGATGGGGGAAGACTCTCTCCTAGGAAATCCTTCCCCATTGGCTCTGTCTTTCTCCCTTCTCTGATACAGCTAATCCCTGTATGAGCGGGGATCTGTGAGCTGATGTGACAGTCCCCACATCTCAGGGGTATGGTCCAGTGAAAATTTCTTTCTCAGACAGTGTTTAATGTCTGAAATTTAAGAATTTTTAGTAGTGAAGATCCAGCTATCTCTCTTCTCAGCTTAGCACAGGCAATTAGGCCTGGGGCAAAAATCAGTTCACAGACCAGACTTTGTACCCAGGCCCAACAGCCTCGAGGCGGCCACCCTTAAGTTGAGAGAGAATGGCAGGATGAAGTAACCCCAAGACAGACAGAATTGAGCATCTGGACTCAGGAAAGAGTCAGTGGGTGGCACTCCTGGCATCTAGACTGGACCGGAAGCAAACACTGCGGCCTGGAGTCTCCTAAGCTTCTGAGAGAATGTCATTGCCGACGCAGTCAGGAGCCTGGCTGTAAAGGCTGGCGCCCTCTCAGTACTCCTGAAGACGCTGGGCGTTGCGGTCAGCACAGTGGCCGCTGGGCCTCTGCTTGTCCTCTCTTGCGAGAGATGAGGAGAGGGCGGGAACAAGCCGGAGGGCGTGGCAGAGACTCTGTGCGCCCCTGTCCTGAGCGCACGCTGCTGGAGCATTGCATGAGTCCCTCCAGCTGGGGCAGCAGCCACCGCAGCCCGGGTGCCTTAAACCGTAGACATTTTTTCTCTTAAACTTCTGGAGGCCGGAGTCCAACCAAGGTCAAGGTGCTGGCAGGTCTGGTTTCCGCTGAGAGTTTTCTGCTTGGCTTGCAGAACCCACCTCCTTGCTGGGGAGGGAGTTCCTCTGTGTGCAAATCCCTGGCATCTCTGCGCACATCCAAAGCTCCTCTGATTCTGATCAGATGGGGGCCTATGCTGACTACCTGTGTAAGAGCCCCGTAGAGGCCCTGTGCCCATGTGAAGCCCCATGCTGAGTTCCTGGAGGTAAGGCCTTCAAATGTGTGGATTTGGGGGACGCAGTGAGCCCTTAACAGGTGCGATTCCCAGCACCCTCTGAGTCCTCTTATGCCCATTCTGGCCACAGGAGGCAGAGCTGAGGAATGAGCAGTGCGATTTCTGGCACGCTGCTTAATAGGTTGTGACTAGAATCTTACGGGCTGCAGCAGAAATTGCCAAACAGAGTAAGGAAACCTGGCGCCCATCCTCTGACGACACCCTCCAGGCAGCAATTAGAAACAAACTCGGCAGCCTTCCTCCTCGCTGGGTGTGTAGGAGGACTGATGAACAGGCTCTGATGTTTGTCAAGAGAAAAACAGCTTAAAATCTTAGGGTATCGGTTCTCAAAGTGGTAGGAAGGAACACACAGTGACGAGCTCTCAGCATCTCAGCTGCTTGCTGCCCTTTGTTGGTTTGGTGTCACGAGTGTGGCTTTGGCTTCCCCAGAGTAACTCTGTTTTGTTTTGCTGTTTCGAGATCGGGTCTTGCTATGTAATTTAGGCTGAGCTCCAACTCTGGGCGATCCTCCTGCCTCGGTCTGCCGTGTGGCAGGATTATAGGTACGTGATGCCACCTGGAGCAGCTCTAGCGGGGGTGCATATTTGCTTATTTATTTATCTAATACAGGGTCTTGCTATGTGATCCTCCTGTCTCTCCCCAGTGCTGGGATCATAGGTGTGCGCCACCATGCTGTTCTGGTGGCTGGCACAGCATGCCTGGGGGTTCAGGGCTGTTATGTCATTCGGTACCAAGGATCGAACCCAGGTCCTTGCACTTGCCAAGCAGGTGCTCAGACCACCAAGCTATCTCCCTAGCCCAAGAGTACATTCTCTATAAAAGGAAATGGTTATTTTAGCACATGTACATAAATAAGCACGCAATATGCACACTCCCCTCCCCCCAGCCTCAACATAGCGAAGGACAAAATACAGAGTTGGGCTAAAGAAAATGCAAGTACTTGCACCCCAGTGACCTAGCGGCTCACAGTGGCAGCCCGGTGTAGGGGGTATTTCCTGACCTCTGCAGTGGGTTCAGACACTGCCTAACACCAGGCAGGCAGCTGGCTATGACTTGGGAAAATCATTTCTGTACTGTGAGCACCAGATATCCCTGTATAAATAGAATGACGATGGCAGTTCCGGTTCCTTTACCCCAGCCCCTGAAAGGAATGCGGGAGATGTAGGACACACTGCAGTAGCACTGTGTTAGCCCTGGTGCATGGTGAACGCTTGGTCGGTAGAGCTGCTGGCAAGCACTCTGCTACCCTTCATGTCTGACTCATGATTGGAGCTTTCTCCTTGCTGAGCTGGATTTTAACCTCCCGTGTCCCCTGCATCCCATCCCCTGCTGCGCCGTGGGCTTCCTGTCCTGATACCAACCAGTCTCCGCTCTGTGAATTTCCTCTTCTTCCTTGCTTTCATTTGCACCCACTGCAAATATTTATGAGTTATTTCATTTGTGTACAAAACACCGAGCTTGTGTGGAGTCGATTTTGCATTTCCAGCCTACGCTTTATTCTAAACCATCCCTTAAGTTCCCATCATCATGTTCACTGGTTTTGTGTGGACTGCATTGTGATCAATCAATCAAAAGGCTTTGGATTGCTAGTTTTTAATAAATGCCACAGTCATTAGTCCCTGGGGATCTTGAAGATTCAAACTAAAGATTCATAGTAAGGGATTGAGACCCAGGGACCAGTTCTCTGCAAATAGATGAGAGGCTCTATCCCTTCTGCCCTGTCCTGGGGCTCTCTGCCTGGTTCCTGTCATTTAAGAACACTAGATGAGGAATGGGTCTGGCATGTCTCAGAACAATGGACCAGACAATGCACAGGATCCTCTCCTGGACTGGGCTGCAATCTGGACACCGAGCCAGGTCTCTTTAAAATCAAGAGGGCTTCAGGCAAGGTTCCTTCAGAATCTTCCCAAAGGAAGTACGAGGGGGTGCTTCCTCCCTCTCTTCTTAGTAACCTTGAGCAGCTGAGCACGTATGAATGAATGGGCCCGAGAGCAGCCTTTCTGCTGGCTCTGTGCCTCTGCACGCTGCACTCTGCAGGGATGTGTGTCCAGAGGGGCTGTCACCCAGGCTTCTGCAGCCACTTTCTCAGTCTCAGTGTTGCTTGGCTTGGATTCTCACAACGCTAGCACAGCCCAGCTCTCAGGTGAGTCTCAGCACAGCCCAGAGAGCTGCACGGGGAAGGAGCTTGGGGATAGCATCCTGCAGACATGAGAGCGACCCGAGGCTGCACTCTGCCCTCGTCGCAGCTGATGACGCAGCCTGGGCCTCCCAATCCTCATCCATCTGGCTCTCCTTCCCTGTCTTGGGAGAGCATTGACCTTGTCCTTACCTGCTGGACAGTATGGCTCCTGGTCCCTGCTGCCCGCAGCCCCAAGCCCTGGCCTATATGTGTCTCCAGGGGCTTAACATCTGCCCTCTCTACTCACCCGTTCGCTCACTGTGTCCAACATGACCTCCTGCGTTTCCTCGGAAGAGACAGGACACGCTGGACCCTGGAAACCTGGGAACGGTCAGGGTTTACTAGTGTGGAGAGAGGACTACGTTGTGGAAGGTGCTAGGCCCAGACCGGGGCCTGTGACCAGTCAGGAGGGTGCTGCCACTTCAGGGACATTAAACAAGGCAGTGGCAGAGGAGTCAGGGTGGTCAGGGTGTATCAGGCCAAGCAGCCACTGGCCACAGGTTCAACCCCAATTTTAGAATAGGATGCACTCTCCTGACTCCTCCTTCCAGGTCAGCCCTCGCCACATAACAGGCCTGGGCTCCACTTGTGGCCTACACACACCCTCCCTCCTCCGGGGCCTCATCTCCTGTAATCATCACCTCCGACCCACAGGAGCCATGCTAGGCCTTTCTGTGGACCTCATTCTTTTAGCATCAACATTCTTGGAGCTCTCTTTGGCAGTCTGTTTCTGAGACCATAGTCTTAAGGGAAATAAATCGAACACACATGTGTAAACATCGCATCGTTTCTCTGGTGTGCGAGACGGGAAGGAGCAGTTGTATAGCAGATATTATGGGACATGAAGAAAATGCTCAATTGAGAAGGGGAACTAGGGAGAGGGGAGGGGAAATGGAGGAGTGGAAAGGAGAAAAACATGAGAAAA
>PVKA01053068.1:0-11413 GCA_004027165.1 Ctenomys sociabilis
CTTTAGGCTTACCTTGAGCTCACTTTGTAACCCAGGCTGGTTTCTTGCCTCAGCCTCCCAAGTGCTGGGATTACAGGTGTGCACCGCCATGTCTGGATTCAGTTTATTTTTCACACAGCATGCTGGTTTGAGATTTCTCCCCTCATACCAGGCATAAACAGAAATGATGTGCAAATGAGTTGTGCACACAAGGGAAGGTACAGCAGTGTTCTAAGTTCAAGGGCTGGAGTCAGTCTCTGTGCTCGTTCTACAGCTACTTTGAGCTCAGTTAGAGCCTTGGACTTTTTCATCTTCCTAAATTGAAACTGTTTCTTTTCTTTTATTTATTTATTTTTAAATTTTTTTGGCAGAACCGGGGATTGAACTCAGGCAGGCCCTTGTGCTTGCTAGGGAAGTGCTTACTCCTCTGAGTCATCTCCCTGGCTCCTTGAAACTTTCTATTCGACAACTAACTCCTCACTCCTGTCCGTACCCCTAGCAGCCACCATCTTTCTGTCTCGGTGGATCTCCTTGTGAGGGTCTCATATAAGTAAAATTATTCAACATTTGTCCTTTTGCGTTTGGCTATTTCACTTTAGCATAGTGTCTCCAGAGCTCATCCATGTTGTAGCACAAGTTAGAATTTCCTTTTTATGCTTAATAATGTTTCATTGTCTGTATACACACTTCATGTTTATCTGTTCTGTCAGTGAGTGGGTTGGGTTGTTATTTTTCCATGTTTTAGGGGCCTGTGCTTACTTTAATTTCCTCTCTTCAACTTTATATCCTTTACCCCTTTTCCTGACTCTTTATTTTCGAGGGCTCAGTATCTGCTAAGAGTCCAGTTGGGTGGTGTGCAAGGCCCCAAAGTGGGTGGGCAGGGTGGTGTGAGGGCGGTCAGTGGACCATGTTTGGGGGCTTATCAGGGGAAGGCCCAAAGCCCTGAGAAGTAGTTTAGCAGCAGGACCCTTGGCAGGGTAGCACTTTGTCAGGAGAGAATAAGCTTCGTTGCACTATTAATGGAGGACCCAGGGAAATGGCCTCTTTGGGTCAGGTGAAGGGTTTTTTTTTTTTTTTTTCATTTTCTTTTTTTTAGTGTATTTAGTAAGGGTCTACAGGATCTCACTATATAGATTGGACTCATAGTGATCCTTCTGTTTTCAGTCATTCTCCCAAGTGCTGGGATTACAGGTGTATGCCATCTCACCCAGTCTTGATTGCTTTCTCAGTGTGCCCCAGGGGTGGGGCTGGCACTGCACACCAGGGCTCAAACTATCAAACCCTGGTCTCTGCATCTGCCTAAGCAGGTGCTTTAATCTGTTGAGCTATCTGGCTGGAGCTTAAAGGTCAGGTGAAGTTTTGAGCAAAGGAGATGTTCTGAATAAGGATTAGCATCTGCAAACAAAGGAGGCCCTGATTCTTCTCCCTTCACTGTTCTCTTCTTGGCTCACACTCTGGCATCCTCCTGTATCCTCTCCTGAAGTTCCCTGCCACTTTCAGGCCTAATTTTGACCCAAAGCATTCTTTCCTTTCTTTAAAGTTTCCCAAGCAAACTTTTTTCTTTTAAGTTTTTTTTGTCCCCCAAGCCAGGTGTGGTGGTACATGCCTGTAATTCAGGCACTCAAGGAGGAAAATCATAGGTTTGGACTCAGCCTGAGTAACTTATCAAATTAGTAAGATACTGTCTCAAAATAAAAAATAAAAGGGCCTGAAGATGTAGTTCAGTATAAAAAGTTCCTATATTAAATCCTTAGTACCACAAACAAGCAACTAAGCAAAACCACCTTCAAAAACTCAGGCAGAATAAAGTTTCTACTATGGTTTCTACACATCAGATCTCAGTAATGCCTTTGAAATTCCCACTTGATCCCCAATCTCTTTTCTGCCATAATTACTCATTTTAAATCTGTTTTCTCTTAAAAAACAAATACCTGAGAATGGGTAATTTATAAAGGAAAGAAAGTTATTATTATTATTATTATTTGTATTTGTATTTTAGTACAGGATCTCACTACATAGATCAGACTCATAGTGATTCTGCTGTGTTCAGCCTCCCAAGAGCTGGGATTACATGTGCGTGCCACCACACTGAGTCTCATTCACTGTCTCAGTGTGCCCTGGGGCGGGGCTGGCATAGCATGCTGGGCATAGAACCCAGGCCGCTGCATCCTCCTAACCAGGTATTTAGTCCACTGAGCTATCTAGCTGGCCTTATCAACAATTTAATCACCTCACATACATCCAGGTACCAACACTGCCAGGAGGGCAACTGAATTTCAACCTGAAGTCCTAAAGGGATAAAAGCATGTTTAAGTCACTCTTCCCTTTTCTTTCTTTTTTTTGTTGTGGAACCAGGGCTTGAACTCAGACCCTTGTGCTTGCCAGGGACGCACTTATTCTACTGAGCCATCTCCTCGGCCCCTCAAGCCACTCTTTCTCAAAGACCTCTTCTAACTTGGAAGCTCTGTGCCTGACTTCTTTTCTCCTGGCTTTTAGCCTGCCTGTCTGTATTTTCTGATCATGGAGCAGCCTTCAGGCCTGGGTGCTTAGGTGGAGTGAGAAAACACAGGCTTTGAGGCCTTGCTACCAGGACAGGGTTTAGGCTCCTCCCCTTCCTCACTGTGCAACTCGGGAAGGTCCTGGAATCTCTTTAAGATGTCTAAAGACATCTTGTCTTAAAGAGATGTCTGCCATTCAAAATGTTATTTTAGGGCCAGCCAGATAGCTCAGCAGATTAAAGTGACAGGGACAGGGGTTCAATCCCCTGTGTACCATGCTGGTCCTGTCCCTGGGGCACCCTGAGATGGCTTTTGAGACTGGGCAGGCATGGTGGCACACGCCTGTAATCCCAGCACTTGGGAGGCTGAAAACAGGAGGATCACTACAAGTGATCTGTGTAGTGAAACCCTGTAGACCCTGTACTAAAATGCATTAAAATATATTACTTCAAAGGACCAGTATGATAGGGTGCTTGTGAGCTCCAAGTTGTAAGTACTAGATGTCCAGCATATACTCAGAAGAGTTCAGTGCATGTTAGTGGGGGAAATAAAACCTTTGAATTTAGATCTTTTCATCTTCCTCAAAAGTCTGTCTCCAGTTCCTGGCTTGAGGAGCTGGCTGATAGGAATGGCCCAGTAAAACCCAGGCTTTTCTGGGCTCAAGTTTCAGGCCTGTCTGCTTCCTGCACCTCCTTACTTAGGTGGGACAGAGGCCCACAGCATAGTGCAGCTGGGTATGGTCACAACAGCTCCTGAACCTAGACACCGTTGCCAGAGGTTTGAGCAGTAGGGCATGTGAGGCTGGGCTTCAGAGCCAGGCCTGCTGCTTGTCCTCCGGAGCCTACTGTGGGGTGTCAGGTGGGGATCCAGGTGAGACTGGGGGCCTCCTTGCTGAATGTGGACATTCCTTCTGGGCTGTGGCTCCTTTCCTTTCTGCCTTTCCCCTGAGACCTGCTCTCCCTTGGTCCCCAGGCTCCATCTCGGTGAACAGCAGAAGCACACCATTCTTGGCCACCGGGGAGAGTGAGATCTTAGACTTGGAGAGTGAGCTGTACCTGGGCGGCCTCCCTGAGGGGGGCCGAGTGGACTTGCCTCTCCCCCCGGAGGTGTGGACAGCAGCGCTTCGGGCTGGCTATGTGGGCTGTGTGCGAGACCTCTTCATAGATGGACGGAGCCGAGACCTTCGGGGGCTGGCCGAGGCACAAGGGGCTGTGGGTGTTGCTCCCTTTTGCTCCCGGGAGACCCTGAAGCAGTGTGTATCTGCCCCTTGTCGCAATGGGGGCATCTGTCGAGAGGGCTGGAACCGCTTCGTCTGTGACTGCATTGGGACTGGCTTTCTGGGGCGAGTCTGTGAGAGAGGTGAGGCTGGTCTTTATCCCAGGCAGCTCCACTCCTGTTCCCATGCTGACCTCAGGGTGGTCCCTGCTTTCCATCCCTTGCTCCTTTGTCCTCTTCAGAGTGCTCCTTGTAAGCATGTAATTGTTAATGATTCTCTGGTCTTCTCTTTCCTTCCACTGGCTGTTACCTGTCCACCTCCTTCTAACCCCGCTCATGGGGCAGAGGCCACAGTCCTGAGCTATGATGGCTCCATGTATATGAAGATCATGCTGCCCAACGCCATGCACACTGAGGCAGAGGATGTGTCCCTCCGCTTCATGTCCCAGCGGGCCTACGGACTCATGATGGCCACCACCTCCAGGGAGTCTGCCGACACTCTGCGCCTCGAGCTGGACGGGGGGCAGATGAAGCTCACTGTCAACCTTGGTAACCACCCTGTCCTGTGCCTCCTGGCCTTCTCCCCAGCCTGCCTCTAAACCACACCCCCCCTTTGTCTGGAGAAGCTGGTAGTGGTGGTGCCAGCTAGAGGTGCCTTCAGCTGAGTTTGGAGGTGGGAGGTGACAGCCTGGGCCAGAGCCTGCAAGCTTTGTCCTTGCCAGGGATGCATAGCCTAGAGCAATAACAATGAAGGGTGAAGACTGAGTGTGGCCATGCCTCACAGGCTGCTCCTGTGGAGTCTAGGCAGCATCTCTCCTGCACATGTACACTAATGATCTGGCTCATTCTTGCTTGGTACATCCCCCCCGTCACCCATTCATTGGTTCATTCATTTGGGGAACACTTGTTGATGCCTTATTGGGTTAGCCTGAGCCAGTATAGTGGCAGATACAGGAATGACAATGGCTAGCTCCTGTGTGCAGTTATCTTTAACTGCTCTTCCTAGAAGCTGTCTTTGTAGCAGCACACTGGACACACAGGGACGTACCATCTTATCCTTTCATGGCTGAGTCTGTAGCTGCCCTGTGGAGATGGCAGGTCACAAAGCAGGTGTTGCTATGCCTGTTTTGCAGACTGTGAAACTCATATTGACTCAGCCAGTGTTTTAGAGCTAATGAAAGTGGGAGAGGACTTGTCTTAAATCCAAATTCTTGGCTTAAAAATACAGTGCCTTTACCATCACCTCCCACAGAACTAGCAAGAGGGGTGTTTGCCATCAGACTGCTGTCTCTGTTCCCACCCATGGGCACAAGCAGGCCTTAACTCCACGTTACCTGCTAGTCCCCAGGTGTTCATGTGGGACTGTTGGGTTTTTTTTTTTTTTTTTTTTCTTTCTATGAGGGGGGACTGTTAGGTTCTTTGTAGGCTTCAGATTTCATAGTTAGGCAAAATGAGAGCAGTAGGCATACTCACTCAGCTCATAACCATGGGATGTCTTCTGAGTGCTAGGGCCACAACAGTGCATAAGGAAGCAGTTACCCTTTCAGAGCTTTTAGTAAAGGAGGCCCCTGCTGGTCAGGCTGCAGTCACAGCTGTCTTGGAGATTGGCCTCTTGAAGCATATGGAAGCAGAACACCTAAGGACCTACCAAGTAGAAGCTCTAAACCACTAGTATTGCTTGGTGTCCCTCAGCCTAGAGGAGAAGTAGGGCCCTTCTGAGCCAATGGGCATCCTGAACTGGAGATAATACAGAGTGTTGAGCTTTTAAATATTTGGAATCTTATCCTAACCTTGGTCTCCAGGGCATTTCTGAAACAGGCTTCTGGCCCATTACTTTTCCTTTTGGTCTCTTGACTGCAAGAGGCAGGGGCTGGACATGAGGAGCTGTGCAGGCTGCCAGAGCCTCAGGTTGGCTCAAAGGCCTGCTTGGACTATGAACATAGCTCACATGCGGTGGGCAGTAGCTCTGTAGGGCAAAGCAAGCTGGGATATACCTTTTGGGCACACCCTTCAGGGCTGCACAACACTCCAGTGTACCTCTGAACTGTCTCAGGAGGAAGCCACTGGAGGACACAGTATGTGGTTCCATGCTTCTGACTGCCCAGGACTGGGTACACGTATGTGCATTCTCTGTGCGGCTGAACACATGGCTGTGTGGTTGGTGGTGCAGCAAGGACAGTCTGGGGCCTTTGATCTGCAGGCAAGACAAATACTTTTTGCTTACTTGAACTGTCTTTGGACCCCTGGGAAGAAGCTTGGACATTATTAGACTAGTCAGGAAGCAGCATCTTTAGTCAGGAAAGCTCTTTTTTTTTTTTTTTTTTTTTTCTCCAGAACCAGAGATTGAACTCAGGCCCTTGCACTTGCCAGGGAAGCGCTTATTCCACCGAGCCATCTCCCCAGCCCTTTATTTTTTAAAATTATTTTTATTTGGTGCAGGCTCTTACAACACAGCTGGACTTGTGATCCACCTGTCTCAGCCTCCCAGTTCTGGGATTACAGGTGTGCACCATCATGCCTAGGTTTGGTGGCTGGCTCCACATGGGGCCAGTGTGGCATGCAGCTGTGGGGATTGAACCTGGGTCCTTGTGCTTGCCAGACAGGTGCTTAGACCATCAAGCTATCTTCCCAGCCCAGAAAAGCTTGTCATAGTGGGCTTTTGGCACCCTGTACTCCTGGAATGTACTCTTTTTCCATGGGCATGTTTTTCTGTTTCTGTCATATAAGTTTTCAGAAGCCAGAGAACAGGGTGGTCCTTCTGAAAGACTTGTACTGTTAAGAATAGTCTCCTAGGGACTGGGGAGATGGCTTAGTAGAATAAGTGCTTCTCTGGCAAGCACAAGGGCCTGAGTTCAATCCCCGGTTCCAGAAAAAAAAGAAAAAAAAAAAAAAAAAGAATAGTCTCCTAGGCTGATAGCCATCAGAGTTACTGTCTTCTTGTCCCTCTTTCGCTGCATTAGTGCCCCTTGCCCCTGTCCACAGAGATGTATGTGCCAGAGTGCCATCTCTAGTGTAATTGATGGCTGTTGAAGTGAACACTTGGAGCAGATGCATTTGTCTACAGACACCACCTGATGTGTAGGCACAGATGTGTGACCACTGTGTAAGCACTGGAGACACAAATGGGTCCCACCTATCCATCCAGCATGGGCCTAGGATAGGCAGAGCTCTAGGCTGGGGGCCAGAAGATCTGGCATCTAGCCCTGGTGTTTTTCACTACTGGGTAAGTCATTTTCTTTCTCTGAATCCTTTTTCTTATCTCTGTAAAATGGGAGAAGAATTCTCACCTGCTTGCTTTCTGTGGTATTTTGGGGACTCAAAAGAAATAATGGAGCTGGGCATGGTGGCGCATGCCTGTAATCCCAGCACTCGGGAGGCTGAGGCAGGAGGATTGTTGTGAGTTCGAGACCAGCCTGAGCTACAAAGTGAGCTTAAGGCCAGCCTGAACTGCATAGTGAGACCCTGTCTCAAAAAAAAAAAAAAAAAAAAAAAAAAGAAATAATGGGATCGAAGATGTACATATACAAATCATACAGTAACACACCCAGCCTTCTCCAAGGAAAACTACACTGGGGTAGGGGATTGAGCTTGGAACCCAGCCCAGGGACTCACTTCCACATAATAGCACTCAGTCTAACCTCATCCTAGGAACCCCAATCTCATATCCATACTGCCTGTTGTCTCAGGATCTTCAGGGCTTCAGGGACAAGTGACAACACAGGTCTGACTCCTAGGCTGTACCTGCTGTTGGGGAACTTGAGGTTTGGTCTCTGACCTTGTGGCCCTGTTCTGTAGGGAGGGAGACCGGAGGTGCAGGAGGCAAGCTCCACAGACACCCATGGGAGGAAAGACACTTGGTGGTTAGCCAGAAGAGGGACTTGAGGCTACCACTGGCTAGGTGGTGGGGTGGCTGGGAGTGGCCCCCAGCCCCGTCTTCAGAGATGGGGCCTAGCGGACTTGCTGGACATGACAAGGCCAAAAAGGTTCTGCTGCAGCTGGGATCTGGTGGTGCAGGCCTGTAATCCCAGCACTCTGGGAAGCTGAGGCAGAGTGACTATAAGCTTGAGCCATCCAGGGCAATTTTAATGACTGCCTGAAAAATAAAATTTAAAAATGTCCTGGACATGGTGGTGTACACCTGGACATGGTGATGTACACCTGTAATCCCAGCACTAAGAAGGCTGAGGCAGTAGGATAGCTGTGAGTTCAAGGCCAGCCTGCACTATACAACAAGACCTCAAAAAGAGAGAGGGGCCGGGAAGATGGCTCAGTGGAATAAGCGCTTCCCTGGCAACGGCCTGAGTTCACTCCCTGGTTCCACCAAAGAAAGAGAGAGAGAGAGAAGGGAGTGGGGGTGGTGCTGGGTTCCTGGGTTCATTTCCTAGTACTGGGGAAAACAAAACAAAAAAGCCTGTAAGTTCCAAATTTGGCTCCATATCTCAGTCCTAAAAATTAACCTCAGTCACTGGATACTGAACAGGTTCCCTGCAGCCCCTGAATGGAGCAGGTTGTCCCTGTCCCTAGGGGATGGATGATACTGTTACTGTCTCTTTTTTTTTTTTTTTTTTTTTTTTTTTTTTTTTTTTTTTTTTTTTTTTTTTTTTTTTTTTTTTTTTTTTTTTTTTTTTTTTTTGCCTTTTTTTTTTTTCTGGACCTGTCCTGGTGTTGTCTGTGTCCCTGCTTCCTCCCTGGGTCTGCCTTTGGGGCCTGTGCCAGTCTATTTGTCAGTTCTTTTTCCTTCCTGGAGTTGTTCTCTATCAGATATGACCATGCATCCTAGCTGTCCTTGTGTGGCTGACATGAGGGCATAGTCTGAGCTCTAAGGGGTCTCCTTCATTGCCTCCCATGTGCATGACCCTCTTTTTAAATATATTAAAAAGTTTTTATTAGTACATGTTTACAGTACATGGTTATATTCGTCATGGGAAGTTGGCGTATTTACATGACATCTCGATTCCCTTTATGTCCCCTTCCTCTCCCTTTTGTTCTGCCCTTTTGTCTTGATGTGTCAGTGTCAGGAGGTCTCTGGCCTGTAGGTGGCCATTCTGGTTGTTGGCTAAACTTCCTTGGGGTCACATACCCTCCTGAAATCACCTCTTGTTCTACGTTCCCACTGGTTTGGCCCTCTTGAACCACACAGAGCAAGTATAACTCTGGTTTGTATCTTAAGTCAGGCTAAATACACATTGCACCCCAATGCTTGGGAAGGGCCAGTACCATCCCACCAGGGGATGATCAGTAGTTGTTGAGCCCCTTCCAGTGACCACTGCTGGACAGCTGGCTTTGCACGAGGGCTGCTGCAGTAGCGTATGCTGCCACTCTCTGATGTCACACCTGAGAGGTGGCCTCTTGAGGCTCTCCTTTTATGGAGCTGTGGGCTGTTTCCAAGCCTTGAGGCCCCAAGTGGTATGGGCACAGCTAGCCACATTATTTTCTTACATTCTTTTCCACATGGGTCGCTGTTGCATCACACATTCATACTGTTGCCCTGGTGTCTATGCAGCCAGGGCCTTGGTGGGCCGTATAGACCAGTCACATCCATCCATTTCCTACTCTCAAGGCACACACAGTCCCTTCTTGATTAGTGGGGGACTGGTCATATGCCCTGACCTGTGCTTGGGTAAGTGTGTGCATGGAAGGGCCACCTGCTCCAGCTCGCTCCCTGTCCCTTCCTTCACTCCCCCTGGGTAGTCATCACTGCTGTGAACTGGAGAGCAGGCTTCTGAGGGTGAGGCACTGCGGGGTGGGCTGCAGCTGCCACTTCTCTGGATAGATGGGTTCTCCAATCCTGGCATTCCCCTGCTGGGAAGGGGTAAGAATCAAGTTCCTCTCTGACCTGACCTTCCAGCCCCCTTTTTTTCTTTTTTGGACCCTTCATTGGTGAAGACTCTGCTGGCCCTGAGTGAGCCCCCGGGACCTGACTCCAGTGCCTGGCACCCTTTTACCCTGACCCTGATGCTCCATCCCTTCCTTGATCAGGCCTCTTCTTCCCTTGTTTTTTTTTTTTTTTCCTACTATGTACATGGCTTTGGTTTGCTTCTTCTCACTGTGACTTCTCACTTCCTTGTGTTTGCCCTCTGACCTTCCTCTGCTTCTCCATTGGTGCTAGGCGGAGGTTTAAGGTCCCGGCTGCTCCCCCCACTCTTCTGCTGTGGTTGACAACGCGTGTGGAGCTCAGCTGTACTGCCTGAGGGGTCCATGACCTCCAGAGCTGTAGGGTGTCTGTTTACCTCCACTGCAGGAACCTTCAGGGGCCCAGGGGGTGCCAAGTGCTTCCTGGGTTGTGGGGTCTATGGGTTTGCAGGAGCAACAGGAGCCCAGGATATTGCTGTTAACTGAGGACTGGAGACTAGCCCCTCCCTGAAAGGAAAGAGCCATCCAGGGCATACCTGTCACCTGCTCCCTGTTCAGGATCCTCTTCCAAACCCAAAGCTCATAGGAAAGGAAGCCAAGGCTCAGAGGAAGGCCCTGTCACTCAGTCACACAGCGAGTCAAAGTTAGGACTGATACAGGACCAGGCTCTTGCTTCACAGTGCAGCTGCATCAGCTGGCTCCCTCAGGTGGGGCCTTGTGAAGCAGTGTAGGCACCCTAAGGGCTAGAAGCTCAGGTCTCAAAACCTAGTGCCCTATTCTGTGCGCGAGACTGGCTCATTTCTTACCTGGGGATGGTGTGCCCAGCTCAGGGATGAGGCTCTGTAGGCTGTAAGACTTGGCCTTCCTAACCACAATGGGCACCTCCAGCCTTTAGGTTGGTGACAGTAGTGCCAGGATGGGGTAAGGGCAGAAGTTGGTACATATTGGCCCTCTGTGTCCTAGATGAAGTCATATTTTGGAGGGCTCAGTATCCTCATGTAAGAAGCCTTAACTTCTCTATGAAAAAGATTAAGTGCCTGCTTAGGCAAGTGCAGGGACTGGGGTTCAATCCCTGGCACCACATGCCCCTCTGGCCCCTCCCCCACTCTGTGCTGAGATGGCTGAGTGTGTTGGCACATGCTTGTAATCCCAGTGGTGAGGCTGGAAACAGTATCACTACAAGTCCAAGCTGCATGGTGAGACCCTGTACCAAATACATTTAAAAAAACAAACGGGGAGGGCTGGGGAGACAGCTCAGTTGAATAAACGCTTGCCTGGCAAGTGCAAGGGCCTAAGTTCAATCCCTGGTTCCACAAAAAAAAAAAAAAAAAAAAAAAAGATGAAATGTTTAGGTGGAAGCTTCCCTAAAGCTTAGGGGCAGAGGAGCACCCTGCATTCCCTAGGATAAGGAGGGAAAGGAGGAAGGTTCCTGTAAGGGTGGTGTCAGCCCCTGGGACTTTGGAGGGTGTATGGCCTCAGGAACGGGGCTCTGGGGCAGACCCCTCCATTGAGCTCAGAGCATAAAGAGTGACATATCACAACCAGGCTCGGAGCAAGGAGTCGCACCAGAGAGGGGATGCGAGGACCCTGGCCTTCCCACCCATCTCCATAGAGACTGGGAGATGTGGGGTTGGTCAAGCCCTCAGCCCCTGGTGATTCCCCCCCACCACTGTACGACTGGGATTCCTAAGGTGCCCGTCTCCCTCAGACACAAGAGGCTTGTGCCCCTCTAAGAAGGGGGACACAAACCCTCTTCCCATCACCTTACCTCCCAATGCGGGGGAGGATTGGAACCCTCTTGGGGGCAGGAGGCACAGCGGTCTAACTGAGGAAGGGGCGAGGGCACCTGGGCACGCGTGGTCCCCGGA